>CM062647.1:14802369-14852369 GCA_025617555.3 Puccinia polysora
AAAAGAAAAGAAAAGAAAAGAAAAGAAAAGAAAAGAAGAGAAAAGAAAAGAAAAGAAAAGAAAAGAAAAGAAAAGAAAATAAAAGAAAAGAAAAGAAGAAAAACCAACTTTGGGAGCGTGAATATAAGCATAGGGTTTTCTATGGTTTTTATGAATAATAGAGGTAATGATCTTGAAATGATTTTCCTATTTTCAGTTTTCAGACCAAGAATTTCATGGCCAGAGGATTCCTGTAAAATTTGAAGCTCATCCATCCTTTTTAAAGAACCACATCCCCTAGTTTAATGGGCCTGTCATGGCATTATTGAATAAGCATAGATGGAAAATTTTGAGCATGGGACTACTATTGGTTGAAATAGGCTGGGAAAGGCATAATAATCCAATAAAAAGCATAGAAGAATGAAAAATGAATAGGGAGGCCAATTTTTTTTGAAGGGAGAGCAGTGGTGATGTGACTTTTTTTTTTGAAAAAAAAAATTTGCTCTCCAAGCTTATAGCTAAGTTTTTGGGCATCAAGTTGAAAGATTTAAAGTTTTGGATTCCAGATTGAGGATTGTATGAGCATTGATTGGTCTCAAAGAGGATAATTTTGATTATGCAAGTATGAATTGCTGGTTTTTGTTTGCATTTCCTTCCAAATGCTTCAATTAAATGTTTATTGTTTGATGGTGAAGCCCATGCTTGGTTCCATGGAAGAACTTTGAGATTGGTAGATGATGAGGAGTTAGATGATCAAGTATTTAATGATGGTTGATTATTATTTGATATTTGGATGGATTTTTTTTTATTTTGATGAATGGTGATGCGCATGTGATGGGTTTGATTTTTGGTATCCCCTGTTTTTACAAAATTCTTCATTTTAAAATACACCATTTAAGGGATATGTGTATTTCAGAAATCCACCATTTGTAATTGTGATTTTTCTAAAAAAAGACTTTTGGTTTTCTAAAGGCAGGTTTTCTACATTTTATAAAACCTATTTGGGGAATAAAAGAGGGAGCTAATTCACTGTTGGAAAGACCCAAATTCTTTTTTACCAAACCTTCCATTAGAAATGGGAGGTTTTGGAAAAAAGAATAAAACCTAAATGGCATGTTTTAAAACAGCATGTTTCATAGGAAAGCAAGGTTTCCAACATCAAATATTCCATTTTTCATTATCATCCATCAATACTTCAATATAAAAACTCCAGCCTGATCCCATCATCCAACACACACCAAAGATCACCATACCTCTCACAAGCCCAATAATAATCACTCCATCTCATCAAAATGGCCAATCCAAGAATTTACAACCCATCCTACCAAAATTCAATCTAAAGAAATATTCATAATTTATTACTCTGATTCAGAATTTAATTTGGAATATAAACTTTTAAATGTGAAAATTCTACCTGAAAATAAATAATTGGTCCCCAGAATACAAACTCCTCACAATTCCATAAGGCCAAGGCAAAAAATATGGATCCCCCCTGAGATAAGGCTTCAGAAAATATTTTAAACTACTTTTTTTCCTTCTCCATGAGGAGGTCATTAAGAACCATGAAATCCTTCAGACTAATATACAGGATTCACAAGCTAATCCAGCTATCCAACTTGCTTTTTTACTCAATTATTTGTCTCAAATGGGATTGAAGCACCTCTACATCAATTATAAAAAATAATTCATCAATTTAATACAGTAAATTACACTTATATGCAGAATTCTTTATCCCAGATACGCTAGGTTTTTTTTCCCAGAATTTTTTTTTCAAACCAAGTAAAAATCAAAGGAGATATATCAGTTCATGGAGATGGAATTATTTAAATTTTTTATTAGATTTTTTAATGGGAAAAAAATCCACTTGATTCAAAAAAATGAAAACTTGACGGAAACAACTACTTTGAAAGGAAGAAAATGAAATACATACATTCTTTTAATCTCTTGAATAACAAATAAAACTCAATCTTCTTTTTCATTTCTGAAAGGATACTATATTTCTGTTCAAATTATGGGTTATAGAAAAAATAATTTTATTTTTAATCCATGTTGACCTTACAGGTTCATTTCATGAATGAAATATTTTCCACCCAATTCATATTTCTCAAGATCCTCAGAACTCTTTTTGAATATGATCAGGATATACCAAAAACCTCAGCTCAAACCAGTATAAAACATTTTGTCCCAGAATACCAGAATCATGTTCCTGATCATCAAGATCAATCTGGGCTCAAATATCATCTAGCTCAATAATTTTTCAACTTTGAAAAAGAAATTCAGATTCCAAAAAACAGTTGATTCAAATTATGAGGGATATGGAATTACCTCAAAAGTCCAAAGAAATTATGATGCTCATCAACTAGATTTTCTGCTGTGTTATTATTCATAAATTATTGGCTGAAATCAAAGATGAAGTAAAATAAAAATTTGAAGATTATTTCAGTGATCATCCTTATGCCATTCAAATCTCTTCCCACACATAATAATTGTATTGGATTTATCAAACCTGCCACTAAAAATGGCAGTTTTCTGAAATACACAAACCCTCTAACTAGTGTATTTCAAAACGGTGGTTATCATGAAAATGGCATATTTCAAACACTAAATCTGCCATTTATGCATCATCATCCATTAAAATGCAAAACAAACACCCCTACATTAGCATCCTCCTCCTCCTCATCCTCATAAGATGACAAGATTCATCCAATTGACCATATAAACAATAGAGTGACAACCATACTGACTGTCTGCCTCCAATTTCTCTTTTGATCATCATCTACTTCCCCTCAAAAAAACACCTTTTCCATTGATCTTATCAATCTCTAGTTTATTCTTACTTGATCATTGATCTGTTGAGTCTCTCAACCTTCACCTTCCAACTTATCATCACCACAAACCATGGGGTGGGAGTGTAGCTTTATCAGACTGAAAAGAGTTACTATAATCTAAACCATCAAAAAAGGACATGATTTGAATGTGTAATGTAGATGACTGGCATGAATCATGAATTGGGTCCTTGGGATCTGATTTATTGACCCATTTCCTTTCCCAGAAGGTGAGTGACTATATCAAACTTGGGAAAGAAGAGTCCTTACCTTGGCTAGTATCACCTTGTATTTGCAAGTTAGCATCAATCATAATGAACAACCCAAAATCTGGAGTTATCCCCTCTACCTGTTCTCTTGAGATAAGGGTCTTTTTTCCATCTTTTTTACTCATCCAACTTCCCTCCCCGCTTTTCTTCTTCTTCTTCTCCTTGTTTATTTTTATTTTTAATTTAAACTGATGCACCCTGATCTTGATTTTAAAAGGCTAACAAACATGTGGAGCTATTTTTTGATTCATAGTAAGATGTGATAATTTTAAACTTTTTTGGAATTCCAATTGATATATCACAGATCTAGCTATTTGATATATGATTCTCCCAACTGGAAAAATAAATTAACCAATTTTTATTGTGCAGATGCTTGGATTGTATGGAATGTTACTAACTTAACCTACTTGATTGCACTAGCTATTCACTTAATCTTCTTCTACTGGAACCCACACATGAACCATTGATCTAATAACTTGTAGGTAACATAATGATTGGATTACCTTCTCTCTCAACCATGTTTCTTTCTCAGCTTTTTTTTTTGAAACATGACATTCAGTATTTCAATATTGCAATCAGTGATTTTGTCAGTAGAGGTATCAACAGTTAAAAAAAATATTTATTGGATTTGAACAATGTGATAAGAAGATGTGAAGGAATGTGTATGAATGGATGAGATTAAATGAGTGGGTAAATACAAATAATGAAGGGGGGGATGAGTGGTTCTTTTATAGTGAAGGTACCAATCATCAAAAGTCTAGAAACACAAGATGAAAAGGAGATAAAAACTATTTACAGCATGAGGACAAAAGCAATCTTTCTGTCTTCCTTGGAACTTTAATAGCACCATTCTTTATTCTTTTCCGTGGAGAAAAAAATGGAACTGCTATGAACTTGAAATGTTCAACAGCATTTTTTGAGTGGTGCTTCTTATTCCAAGCCCACTTGGAATGCACCTTTCTTTTCCTTTGTGTTACAACTGGATTAGCGGTGAACCTGAAGACCTCCAGCTTTTCTCTTTTGCTTTTGCTTTTCACTTCTTGGTATGTTTTCTTTTAAGCATTTTCTATATTCATTTAATTCTTTAGTAATAGGTGTGTTTCATCTATTCTTTTCTTTTCTTTTCTCCATTGGAGCCATCATCCTTCTCCTCTGCTTGATTCACCCAATTGAGACTAATTCTATGTGACATTCTTGTGTTGGTTTTCACAGGAATAAAATCTTAAATAAATTTCATGTTATTGAGCATATTTACATAATTATTTTTTAAATAATGATCCAAATTTCCTTCTCTTTCCTTTGGTAATAAATTTGGATTGATGAAAGTGATATTTGCACATGTATTTCTCTCTACAAGGATTACATCCTCAACACCCCCCCTTAATCCTGTAGGGGGAATTAAATTCATATCTAAGTAAAACTTTATATTTTTGGTTCTATCCAATACTTTAGTAATTATGTCTGCATTCATATCTGCAGTAAGAACATATTCTAATGCTACTTCCTTATAATTTACTGATTGTCTTATGTAGTTTTAATGAACATCAATTTGTTTTGTCTGGAGTGAAAAACTGAGTTACATTCCAACTTTATGGCACCTTGATTATCAGAATAGATTAGAGCATAATCTTTATGCTTATAATTGTCTGATAGTATTTTTCTTACCCATTTTTCCTCCTGAGCTTCAGAGAGATAAGCTCTGTATTCAGCTTCAGTTGATGATGAACTTATTGCTTCTTTCTTCTCTGATCTCCAAGAAATCAACCTATTCCCAAGGAAATAGGTAAAACCAATTTTTGACTGTTTCAAATCATCTTCTGCTCAACTTGAGTCAGAATAACCCACAAGGTTAAATTCACCTCCAGCAGAATACTCAAGACCTAAGTTTTGAGTTCCTTCCAAATATCTAACACATCTTTTGAATGCATTCTAATATTGTATTCCAGGATTCTCCAAGTGTTAGTAAATAATCCCTACAGTATAAGTTATGTCTGGTTTTGTACATTGAGACAAATAATTCAAAGATCCTACAGCTTCTCTGTAGTACAGTCCTGATTTTTCAAATTCTTCTATTTAATCATCAGTAGCTTTCTCCAACTTCACATTAGATTGGAGTGGTGTTCCAAAAAACTTTGCATCTTCCATATTGTACTTCTTGATTAATCCTTTAACATAATGTTTTTGTCTTCTCTGATTGACCAATATGGTCTATTTTTATCTTCATTCCTAAAAAATGTTGAGCCTTTGCTAAGTCCTTAATTTTGAAATCCTTCTTTATCTCATTTAGTAATTCTTCCTTCTTTGGCCCAATGACAATTATATAATCTACCCACACAAAAAAAATTGTGCCATTATTAATGAATAAACATTGGTCTGCTTCAATTGTTTGAAAACCTTTTTAATCCAACCACTTGGAAATTGTATTATACCAAGATCTTGCTGCTTGCTTAAGTCCATATAATGACTTCTTGAGTTTGAGTACATACTCATTATCACTCCCCCCCCCCCTCAAGAAGGCATCTATATGCTTCATTCTCAATTCTGTAGGCTTTGTCTCAACAAGACATTCCTGAAAACTTCTGATATTTCAATATAGACTGTATCATCTTCTTCTCAACTAGCATTCAAGTATGGTGTGAAAAAATTTTCTTGTCTTATCTCCTCACCTCTTTGAGCTGCTAATGCAAATAAATATCTTAAAGTTGATAATCTTCCATTTGGGGAGAATTTATCCTTATAATCAATTCCTTCTTTCTGTCTAAATCCTTGAGCTACACACCCAGATTTGTATCTTTTTAGCTTCCCCAACTCATCAAACTTCTGTGTTAAAACACATCTGGTTCCAACTAAGGTTTTTTCTTTTTCAACCTCTTCTCTTCTTACAACTTAAAATAATTTGTTATTCTCCAATGAGTACAATTCTTCAACTATGGTATTCTTCCACTTTTTCCTGTCCAGAAAATTCATAGATTGCTTAAAGCTATTTGGAACTACATTTTTCTCCATCTCCAATGATGCTTTAAATGCAATTATATCTTGTTCTTCTTGAAAAACTTCTTCAATTTTATCAGAAACTGAACAATGTGCCTTCCATTCACCATATCTGTCAGCCTTTCCCTTATCTCTCTGACTAACTTCACTTGTTCCTTGACTAAATAATTATCTTCTGATTTCTCAATCTCTTTGGGGTCTTTATGCACATTGTGGTTTTCTTCTGATTGTACAATATCTTCTTACCCCTTATGCACATTGCTTACTTTTTCTGACTTGGTTTTATTCAAGTGTTCAATTGGGGGATGAACAAAATCATCATGGTTTTTCTTTAAGGGAAACACTTCTTCTTCACATCTAAAATCCCTTTTCCTAATTATATTTCTGTATTCAATGTCATAAAGTCTATAGCAGGTACTCATATATTCATCTCCTACAAAAACTCCTTTTCCACATCTGAAATCCAATTTACCAGAGTTGCCATAATTATGCACACTATAATAGGCTAAAAATCCTATTAACCTTAAATTCTTAGTATTTGGAGCTTTCTCCATAAACATGTCATATAGGCATCCTTTTCCTTCACCAATAATGTTATGTAAATAACTAACTGTTGAGAGTGTTTTAGCCCACAAAGCCTTGGGCAAGTTTCCATCTATCACAATGGTCCTGAATCTATCCAAAAGAGTCCTATTCATTATTTCAAAAATCCCATTTTTCTGTTGGGTATGAGGGGTGGTTTTTATTTGTCCTATTCCATATTCTTTCAGAAAATCCTCAAATTCTTTTCCTAAGAATTCACCTCCTCCATAAGTTATAAATCTTCTTATTTTCTTCAAGACTCCTTGTCTTTACCATTTCTTAAATAAATACTTCAACTCAGCAGCGGTATCAGATTTATTTCTGATGGGCTTCATCCAGGAAAAATTGCTAGCAGTTTCTACTAGGTTGATGAAATACCTTGAACCTCCCAAAGACATGGGATTCAATGGTCCAGCCAAATCAATTGAGAATTCTTCTCCTACTACTTCTGTTCTTTCTCTCTTCTTAGAGAAATTTTTCCTAGTCATCTTTCCTAGTTTACAAATTTCACAGTTCTCATCAGTTCCTTTGTGGCCTGATCTTCTGTGTACCACAGATGAGTAAACACTTATTCCTTCTATATGAAGGTTTTCTTCTAAAAACTTTGACTTAAATATACCATCAAACACTATCTTCTTTTCATTCTTAAATTGAAACTTGTCACCCAAGTTCTCAATCTGATAACCTTTGTTCAATAAACAACTCAGAGACAGCAGTTTATATGGTAAATCAGGAAAAAAAATAAACTTCTTTAAACTGAACAGGTCCATAATTCTCTGTTTCAAGTTGAACACAACCTTTTTGTTGAATTTTTAAGCTTCTTTATTTTTCACAAATGTTTAAAACACCACTATGTGGCACAAAAGTATGAAATTAGTTTTTCTTGTTGAAAATATGATCTGTACAGCCAGAATCCACTAGTATTCCACTTGATCCTCTATCTTTATTGGAAAACAGACCACACGTCAGTTATTTCTGCTGACTACAATTGGTAAAAGGTTTACTTGCATCAGCAAGGTGTCCCTCTTCATTATCCACAAATGGACACTTGGTTAGATCTGCTTCATTACTGTTGCTGAGTTCTCTCTTGAACCCTACCTCTTCTTCCACAAAAGGTTCAGTGGTGAAAAGGTCTTCAATTTTCGATCTTTTTGCATAAGACTAGTTACTTCCTCCACTTCATCCTTTTTGGAATAAAAATTTCTCTTTTTTGGTTCAAATCATTTAGCAGAATTCCCTTGACCAGACTTAAATTCATTGGAAATATGGCCAATCTTTTTGCACTTGTAACACTTGACATTCTTCTTATTGAATGTCTCCTTACCAAAATTCTTGGTAAACAAAGCTTGAGTGTTCTTTTCTTTTCCGTTGAACTGGGTGGTATCTTTCTCAATCCTGTTGAGAACCTCCTCTTCATCTGGGATTGGATTCATTTGAGAAATAATTCTCAAAAGGGACTCATATTCCCTGGGTAACTTCTGAAGGATGTTTAGTGATACGCATTCTGAGTCCATCTTGAGACCGGATGACCTAAACCTTGCAATTGCTTTTTGAATATCAGCAATAAATTGCTGAGGGCTATGGAAACTTACGTTGTGGAGGTTGTTATAGGCAACGTTCTTCGCGTGGCTGCTGTTGCCTGCAAATTTATTCTTCATGTGGGTCCATCAGATGGAACCTTTCCCCTTCCCCTTGGGTTTGAGGACGTTGGCGACGAAGCCGAGCATCTTCTTGTTGAGGTGCCTGATTAGGAGATGGTGGCCCATGCGCTCCATCTCTGCGTTTTTCTTTTTTGGGTCGCTGGTTGTTATACCGAGGCACCCAATGTTGTTGAGCTCGCTTTTGAGGAGCGTCGACCAAACAAAGTAATTGCTGCTGTTGAGCAACACCCGCGAGCTCAACTCATAAGCTGAGTTATGTCCATTGGCCATCTCGTCTGACTTGCAATTGTTGGTAAGCAAAAAAAAAAAAAAAAATAGAACAACTCGGATGACAATCAAAAATTAAGAATTTCAAACAGATGGGTCAATCAATTGGCGGTGCAACCTCAGGATTTTGCGATGGTATCTGTCGCGCGGAAGAGAGTTGTGGTGATTGAAGCTGATGTTTGTTTGGTCGCGGCAAAATTGATAATGGAGAACGAAAATCACAACGATGGTAGCGATGTGCCTGTATCTTTCGGTTCGCAAATAGCTAACTTCGCAAAGGTGACGTCGGTGATGAAGGTTGCGCTTGGTACTCTTGGTACTGATAATGTATCGTGATCAGCAATTCGGTCAGTAGAGTTATTAACGGTTCACAAAAACATATTGATTGGATTTGAAAGATGCGATAACGAGATGTGAATGAATGTGTATGAATGGATGAGATGATGAGTGGGTGGATACAAATCATGAAGGGGGGGATGAGCGATTCTTTTATAGTGAAGGTACCAATCATCAAAAGACTAGAAACACAAGATGAAAAGGAGATAAAAACTATTTACAGCATGAGGATGAAAGTAATCTTTCTTTCTTGCTTTGAACTTTAATAGCACCATGCTTTATTCTTTTCCTTGGAGAAACAAACGGTGTTAAGATGTCAACCTGATGGACTTTCAGACTTCACGTCGTTGTTTTCCCACAGGCTATGTCTCTTCTCTTTATTTCAATTCTTATTTATTTCAAATATGTCATGTCTTGGTTCTCAGTGTCTCTTTGTTCTCAGTCTCAGACTCTTAAATACTAAGGCATTTGCTCGCCTGATGTTGGTTCTTCTTCTTCTTCTCCTCATCACTCCTCAACCAATTGTTTCACTTTGTCTTATATCAACTCTTGCCACATTCAGTCCTGTCATTTGCTCTATAGGATCCTAATGTCACGCTTTGCACTTAAGGATTATTGTCTTCACCACTTTGACAGGTCCTCTCCTCAGTACCATCTACCTCAGTCTAAAAGCGTGACACAAATAAAAGCACAACATCAATGGTGCAATCCGCTATTTCCTCTGGCTTGCGCTGACCTTCCAATCTCAGCGACCAACTCAGTATATACTTGCAAACTTTGCAGTTAACCCCATACCGGTCGGCCATCCATTATGAGATCCAATCTCCTTCCCTGGCCAATCAACAGCCTCGGACTTCCATCTTCGGTCATTCAATCCTTGGAAAATTGAGCAAACACCCTCAAATGTATCAGCTTGTTGATGGATTAGCCATGGATGAAGCTGCAGTCAAAAAGCCTGCAATCATCTTAGCCAGGCTACAAAACTATGTGCACCATCTTGATGCCAACAATTGTTCTTTGGTTGAGAAATCCTCCACTTCAGCCGCAGCTCTTGTTACCAAAGCTGATCCTGATTGTCCTTCAAAAATAATCTATTTTTGCTCAAATGGTTGTCATAACCCAAAGGTTACCTCACATAAACCTGAAAAATGCTATATTGAGTTCCCTCCTCTATGACCACAAAAGAAGAAGAAGGACAACACTGATAAAGCCAACGCCAACTTTAGTTATGCTCAAGCGTATGTGACCAAGGACTCCACTGAAGGCTCTCATAATGAGGCAATCCTGGACTGTGGGGCTACTCACCACATGTTTGGTAGAAAGTCTCTGTTCACCAGTTTCCAACAGTGTGAACCTTTCTCCATAAGTACGGGGGATGCCACCAGTCAATTACTTGCACTGGGAAAAGGGGATGTCACCCTTTTAGTTGAAGGTACTTCCTGTCGGCTCAAGGACTGTCTCTATGTACCCAAACTTAGAAGAGACCTCATTGCATTGTTTCCTCTCCTTGAAAATTCCATCACCATTGTCAAGGACAACAACAAGTTCAAGCTCATGGATAATGGGACAACTCTCTTCTCCGGTCATCTTCAAGGGTGACTGATGAATGTTCCTTATCAATTGCCAAGCGCTAATCTAACCAAAACCTCTTCAAATCTATGGCATCATTGTCTTGGGCACCCGGGTACTGCAGTCATGAAGTCTCTGGGTCTCTCAATTTCTGGATTGACACCATGCACCACATGTGTTGAATCAAAGCTAACTGCTCTTCCATTCCATGGAAGCTTTGATCCTACTCATGAAGTACTCAACTGCAATCACCTTGATCTTGTGGGACCTATCAACCCTCCTTCCATGTCTGGTTTTCAATACTTTCTCACCATTGTCAACCAGCATACCGCGTTCAAATTCATTCAATTACTAAAAAGGAAGGCGGATGCGGTTGAGGAATTCATCAAAGTAAAAAACCTGATGGAAACCTTTCATGAAAGAAAGATAAAAAGAGTGGTTTCAGATCAAGGGGGCAAGTTTTTCAACAAGACCATTCAAGATCTTGCCAACCTTCACAGGTTTGTTCATCAATTCTCTCTGCCAGAAACTCCTCAAAATAACGGAATGGCCAAACGAGCAAATCGCACAATACTTGAAAAGGCAAGGTGCCTTCTTCGCCAATCTTCACTTCCAAGAACTTTTTGGGAAGAAGCTGTTAGCACTGCATGCTTCCTATCCAATCTCTTGCCAACTCCATCCTGAAACAATCAAACTCCCTTCTTCCTATGGAGCAAATGTGCCCCAAGAATCAAGAAGTTGAGGGTGTTTGGTTGCAAAGCTTTTGTCTTGGTTCCAAAGCATCAACGTTTGTGGAAGCTGGGACCCACCAGTGATGAAGGGATATTCCTGGGATACAAGAATAATGCTGCTACTTATCGGATACTCCGATTAAGGGGCAACTGGGTAGTTGTTACAAGGCACATCCAATTCTTTGAACACAAATTTCCTTCTTGCCGGACCACCAACACTAATGACAACCTACCCTTGGACAGGCATGAGGACTTCTTTTTTCATGAGGAAGATGAATTCTTTGACTGTGTGGATCACCTACCCTTGCATGCATCCAATGAAGCTTTGATCAATCCCCCTCCTCCCTCTGATGTGTTGTGTGTCATTCCGGAACCTTCTCTGCCATCAGTTACTAAAAAGTTGTCGCCAAGAAGCTCTCAGTATCCACTACCTGTATGTCCTAGTATCAAGGTCATTGGACCGCAACATCCTACCATATGGGAAGGGACTATTGATCCTGTCCACATTCTGCCATATCCAAGGAGACCAGTGGCCAACCTGGCCTGCTTGGAAGACAACTTTGTGTCTCAAAGCTACAAGGAGGCAATAGAATGCTTGGAGAAAGAACACTGGGTTGCTGCAATCAATAAAGAATTGGAATCTATGGAAAATTTAGGGGTTTGGGAAGTTGTTCCTCTGGATGGTCAGAATAATTTTGGAACGGTCTGGGTGTTTAGAAAGAAGAGGGATCATACTGGGAAGGTCATTGAGTATAAGGCCAGGTTGTGTGCGCAGGGTTTCTCACAAATTCCAGGGGTTGATTACAAGCAAACCTTTTCCCCAACAGGTTGACTCAACTCACTCAGGGCGCTGATTTACTTTGCTGCATCCAAAAATCTGCACTTTCAACAAATGGATGTCAAGAGCGCTTTTCTTAATACTCCACTGAACAAAATTGTCCATCTTTCTGTTCCTAGGGGCATGTCTCTTGATTGCCGTGGTGTCTGTCTCCGGCTGCACAAGGCCATCTATGGCCTGAAGCAAGCTCCATTAGCATGGTACAATTGAATCTCCAACTGGCTTGTTGACAAGGGATTCCAATGTTCTGTCTCCAATCCTTGCGTCTTCTATTGAGGGGGTGAGCATCCAATATGGCTCTGCATCCATGTGGATGACATTGCCATGTTTGGCACTGATCTCTCCATTTTCAAGAAGGAAATTGGCTTGGAATTCAAAATGAAGGACTTAGGCAACACAGAGCTGCTACTAGGTGTTTGTGTGAATCAGCTTCATGAGTCAATCGAGCTATCTCAAGCTCATTATACCAAACCATCTTACATGAGTATGACATGACTGACTGTAAGGTTCCTCTCACTCCTGTTGTTCCTGGCTCTCATCTTGAATCACCTTTGGCTGGTGATGTCAGGCTTTTCAAAGAGACTGGTCATAACTATCAAAGAGCAGTCAGATCCCTGAGTTATCTTGCAACGGCAACGCGGCCTGATCTATTGTTTTCTGTCAGCATGCTGTCTCAATATCTCAACAATCCTGGTATCCAGCACTGGAAAGCGTTTATTCATGTACTCCAATATCTTTGGGGCACAATGAATGTGTATCTTTCCTATCCAAAAGGGAGCCCTGGTGATCTGGTAGCATGCTCCAATGCTGATTGGGGCAACTGTCAAAGCACAAGGAGATCTGTAACTGGGTATCTTGCCATACTAAATTGTCTGATTGTGTGGATATTGCGAAAGCAACCAACAGTTTCCCTCTCCACTGCTGAAGCAGAGTACCGGGCTCTGACTGATTTATCTTGTGAGATTCTGTGGCTTTGGTAATTCCTGAAGGAAGTACATCTCACTCAATCCAACGGTCCTACAAAGGTATTCAATGACAACCAAGGCTGCATCAACATTGCAAATAACAACTGCAACTCCAACTCTAGGTGAATGAAGCACGTCAAGATTCAACTGCACTTTGTGAAGGAAGTTGTGCAATCATCAAAAATAAAGTTATCCTACATCCCCTCTGCTGATATGCTGGCTGACTTTCTAACCAAATCTGTGGCTAGACCTGCTTTGGAAAGGGCTCTTAAGTCTTTAGGACTTCTCAGTCTGAGCATCAAGGGGGGTATTAAGATGTCAACCTGATGGACTCTCAGAATTCATGTTGTTGTTTTCCCACAGGCTATGTCTCTTCTCTTTATTTCAATTCTTATTTATTTTAAATATTTCATCTCTTGGTTCTCAGTGTCTCTTTGTTCTCAGTCTCAGACTCTTAAATACTAAGGCATTTGCTTGCCTGATGTTGATTTTTCTTCTTCTTCTCCTCATAACTCCTCAAACAATTGTTTCACTTTGTCTTATATCAACTCTTGCCACATTCAGTCCTGTCATTTGCTCTATAGGATCCTAACCTTGTTGGTCACCTTTCAGGTACTTTCATCCTCATTGATTCTCTTGGTTATCTTGTGGTTATCTTGCCATGCTTTCTGATCTATTGAAATCAAAACCTTTCATTTCTGATAATTTAACAAACGTAACTGTTATGAACTTGAAATGTTCAACAGCATTTATTGAGTGGTGCTTCTTATTCCAAGCCCACTTGGAATGCACCTTTCTTTTCCTTGGTGTTACAACTGGATTAGCGGTGAACCTGAAGACCTCCAGCTTTTCTCTTTTGCTTTGGCTTTTTACTTCTTGGTATGTTCTCTTTTTAGCATTTGCTTTCTTCATTTCATTCTTAAGTAATAGGTGCTTTGAATCTGCTCTTTTCTTTGCTTTTCTTCATTGGAGCCATCATCCTGCTACTCTGCTTGAGTCAAGGGATTGAGACTGAGTCTTGGTGACATTCTTGTGTTGTGCTTCACAGGAATAAAATCTTTAATAAATTTCATGTTATTAAACATATTTATGTAATTATTTTTTCCATAATAATCCAAATTTCCTTCTCTTTCCTTTGGTAATAAATTTGTATTTATGACAGCAATATTTGAACTTTTATTTCCCTCTACAAGAATTTAATCCTCAGCATTTGAAAACTATGCTATCCCTTGTGTTTCATCAAGTTCTCCTCTTTTTCATCCTTAATATTTTCTAAGTCCTCATAGTCTTACCAGCCGTCCTATTGATCTCCTTTTTGGTCATCTCTCAAATCAGGTTCAATTGTACCGCCTTTGACATTTCCTATTATTTCCATCAAAAATTACGGTTCAAGTTATCTTTTCTGCACAACCATTCCCACCAACCTTTTGAATGCCCAAACCTAAGGATATTTCACCCCAACAAAAACCTTTCAGCTGACAGCAGGCTCTCAATTGCCTCCCAAAAGCTTTCAGTAAAAATTTAATCCTTTCCCCTGCCCCCTTGACCAAGGAATCCAACCAACCTGTCTCCATATCAAATTATGCAATCATAACAAATGGCTTCAGATTTTTTGGGCAGTTTTTGCAGAAAACCATTTGCTTGAAAGTTAAATCTCAATAATTGGTGGCAAATCCCAACGCATCACAAGAGTTTACCATCCACAGCCCACAATATCTGTGGACATGAAGAGCTCACAAACCCAAACCATTGTGCAGCCTTTTGTAAATGAACCAAGGAGATCATTCTTTATTTAAAGTATGGGTCAAGTCTTCACAAAGAGAATCGGCCAAAATTGTAGACCAAATTACAAAATCTCCTCCCAAATTTGTTTGAATACATGTTGATGGCTTGGAAGCTACATTCAATTACCTTTTTGTCTTTCTTTGTACATCCAAACATGGTGCTTGTTATTTGGAGGTTGCTCATTAAACCCAGCGGGTTCTGAAGATGTCTATTTTTCCTTCAGGGCTAAGGAATCACTCTTTTATCTGGAAACAATTTTTTTTCCATGCTGATTTTTGTTACATAGGAAATATGCAACATGGGAATTAATCTGCTTTTTAGGAAAATAAGCTTTTTTAGCTGAAACAATCTCATATCTTTGTTTGATTTGATGTGAGAGCCTATGTGCCTAACATCTGTCCAGATATAATTTTAGTGTGATAAATAACAGGGCATAATTGAGAAATTGGATATAATCAATAACCAACAATATGATTAAAAACGCTGTCCATCACCAGGGGTTTGACTCTTATTTAGGTTTCATTCCTGACCATCTGCCAAAGTTCTATGATTTCTTTTTGGATTAAGGCGAATGGATTGGGGTGCTCAGCCTCAAGCCAGAGCCAGCTCCAGAGAATGAGAAATCAATCAAGGCCAATGGGTACAAGTTCCAAGAGTCTAAGAAGGATTGTGAACCTGATGAGCCAATTTTTTGAAGCTGATGATGATGATGGTGGTGGTGGTATGGAGTCTAAGGGGTTTGATGACAATCAAGGAGGTGGTTGATTTGTTAAGATCTTGATTGACAAGAAGGCTTGATTCAAGTTTTGATTGATTGGAAAGTACCAATTGTTGGATAGATGATTATCTCCTTCTGTTGCTTGTGCTGCTCCTGGGATCATGATAAATTTTCAAGTGGGATTGAAGGATTGAAACTGCTCTAGGATTGGTTGTGAGAAGTTGAAGGATCAAGAGATGTTTGAGATCATTCAATATTCAAGCTTTATCAAAGAAAGATATTGATTTCAAACAAGAGACACAGGGGTGGATGATGATGGGAGAGGAGATAAGATTGAGTGGTGAAGGGATGATCAAATATAGCTTGGAGATCTTTTAATTGAGATTTGGTAGCATTCTTTGATGGATGGATTGGATTTTGGGCTTGGTGATTGTGGAGAAACAGTGCCTTGGGATGTGGTTCTCTGCTTGAGTCTTGAATTTATATACTATTTTCAAAAAAAATGCTTATTTCTGGGTAACTCTGACACCCCTTTTGTGAAATCAGTGGGTTTTTTAATTTTTTAATGGCGGGTTTGTAAACAGGTAATCAAAAGAAATGGTGGATTGGCTAACTCTGATACACCCTAATATTTATAAATTAGAAAAACTTTTCTTACCACCCACTCTAGCTCATCTTGTATCATAATTTATTGACTATTTATTTCTCTTGAAAGAGCTAGTTTAAAAATAAATGGATCCACTTCCTGAGGTACTCACCTTGATTGTATTTTTTTTATTTTTTTTAAACTTATTTTTTGGACTTTGATATTCTCAGCTTGCTACTATGTACAGAGAAAACTTTAAAAGTATCAACAACAAACAAATAATCAGTAAATATAAAAAATGTGGGAATTCCATAGATATTATTACAGATTTTAATTCCCCACCCAAAATTAGGTAGGGCCATACACTTCCCCCACCATTGAATTATTACTCCTTCATATTTTAAAATATTTTAATAAAAATGACCCAAAAGTCAGGGAACCACTATTTCACTTTTTTGGCCATTTTAATATCTCCCACATATTGTCACATATAGGTTTCAAACCCCAAAATTCAGTCATGATTGAGGTGTTCTTTATATTTCAGGAGATACACATGCAATTTTGTTTCAAAAGAATTCTATGCACAGCTCTGGATCCCTGCAGAATTTATCCCAATTGGGATAACTCTGAGTGAAACCCGCGTGCACAGCCCATGCTCCCAAAAATTATTTGTAGGCCTGCATGCATTGAGACCCCTCACGTAGCAGACCACTTTCACCCACATAACAATTCAATACCCGCATGCAGTCCTGCATCACCGCATGGAATATATGCAATTAAATTAGCTATGCATGCATAAATTATTCAGCATCCCACACTAAGTCAAGACACCACATGCAAATCACTCCTGCTGCAAATTAAAATTGTCCCAATTGGGATAACTCTGAGGTCCGCCACCCAAGGGCCCGCTCAACTCAGGTACCCTTCTTGAAAGATAAAACCCACTAGGATCACCCATGCATCTGTAATAGAATGAATTATGCGTAGAGGATGATCCAATCACATGATTTTCAAAATAAAATAAAATTAGATTAAATTATAACTTATCTAAAATAGATAAGTAAGTAATAAATACCACCACATCATTAACTGATCCATATCTTTTTGGACCACAAAACATATCAAGGAGTACACATAAAAATCAATACAAATCACCAAAATGATCAGCAGATAATGGAAAGGGTGATGATAAATTCACAACTCCTGGTCATGTGGGAGTCGTGTAGGGCCCCACACAACCTGTGGGAGTTTTTTAGGGCCCCAAACAACCTGTGGGAGTTTTGTAGGGCCCCAAACAACCTGTGGCAGTTTTTTAGGGCCCCAAACAACCTTTGGGAGTTGTGTAGCGCCCCAAACAACCTGTGGGAGTTGTGTAGGGCCCCTCAAGGCGTGGGTGCTCATACACTACTCCAAAGGGTTGTTCCAAACAGGGGCAACCCCTGGGGGGGCATATACCCCCCATAATGGGCATTTTTGATTTTTGTACCCCTGTACACAACCATTTATACCTGTGTATGGGGGTATAAAACCTCCCTGGGCTTGTTCAAGAATTTAATTATTTTTATTTTATTTTATATTTGATATTCAATATTTTTGTTTTTTTTTTAAAAAAACCAAAAATCATCATTTTTTGATTTTTTGGTTGATTTCTGTTTTTTTATTTATTTAGTTTATTTTAGTTTTTTTTAGGCCTGAATTTCTTTTAGTTGTGTGGCATGGAACACAACTAGATTTGGGCATGCTACACAACTCAAATGAGCCATGTAGCATGCCACACGGCCCATTTGAGTCTTGTATCATGCCACAGGGCCCATTTGACTCGTGTAGCATGCCAGAAAGCCCATTTGAGTCATGTAGCATGCCACACAGCCCATTTGAGTTGTGTAGCATGCCACACGACCCATTTGAGTCATGTAGAGTGCCACACAGCCCATTTGAGTTGTGTACACAACTCAAAGAGTTGTGAATTTAACATTACCCTAATGGAAAATCAATAAAAATTCATCACTGATCACTTTAGTCAAATAAAAATAGTGCAAACTAGAATTATGCAAAGAATCAACAAAATATCAAATTAATAAAAAGACTGATCCTGCAGCTAAAATCATGTAAAAATCCCACAGATCCAGGATCAGCAGAGCTACAGCACCAAGAGGAAGTTCTAAAACATCCATTTCTGGCTTCCAACCTTAGCAAGTGAGCCCTATCCTCTCTAAGCTCCCTGAGGAAGCTCTCTTAAACCCAAAAAGGTATTTATAAAGTACCCCTTTTGACTCTTTTAACCCCAGAATTTATCAGTGATTATCCAGAAAACTTTCCATACATTATTAATTGCTTGAAGGATTTCAGCAAGTGATTTCTGGCCTTGGTCTGAAATATATTAGTTTTATTTCCAAACCATTATTATTCCCATTGAAGTTAAATCAAGCACCCCACATTTGATCTGAAACCCTTCAACTTTGAGTAACCGCTGTAAGACTCCAAACAGTGCTAAGCCGTGGAAGTTCTGTGGAGGGGAAAGGTGCTGTTTGGGCTGCCCTCCTAGGAGTTACAATAATATTTAAATGTAACCGGAATCAAGGTCCAGAACCTTTGGATGAGAAATCAAAGTAAGGGAAGAGGATAAGAGTTGTTGGTAGCAATGGAAAAAACACTATCTGAGGCAAGATGGTGCAGGTAAAGACTTGAAAAAATAAGTCAAGGTTTGTTCAGAGTTCAATAGAACAAGGCAGTTGTAAGTAACAACGCCCACAAGCTAATAACTCTGGTCGTCAGCAGCTGATTAGGAAAGATCAACTCAATCCCAACCAACCTGCAGGTTCTCAATGAACCTGCCCAACTCTCCGCAATCAAGCGCTTGAAGGGTACCAGATAACTGTGGGAGGCTGAACAAAACAAAAGCAATTTGTTTATGAAGCTCTAGAAGCAAATCAATAACGAATTCGAGCAAGAATATCCCAACACTTCTCAAGGGACTCAAGAATAGCGTGGCAAAATTCAACCTTAAAGAAGAAGGGAGGTATAACACTCCAGGTTTTAACCTCAATAAAACCCCTTCAATCAAACGTGATTGGCTCCAGAAAGATGATCAAGGAGAGATCAAGACCAGTATGGTCGGAAAAAGGGATCAGAGTGGTATAACACACTTAAGAATTCAGACAGGAATTCTTCTTCAACCAGCAAGGCTATTGGTTGGTGATAAGGATCAAGGTCACAAGGGACAGAGTTTGAGTATGGAGGCTCAAAGGATCAAGGGGCAATCATGGATATACCCGGATAAATTGCTCAGATAAGTGGGGAAGGATGCCCACGGATAAGTTGATTATGATGATGGGGGAAACAGATGAGATGAGATGATGATGGTCTGATGGATGCTGGGCCAAAAGGCAGGGGAGAGCCCCTCCTTTTATAGACATGAGGCCCTGTATACTATGTACAAGAGATACTACAAATAGGTGCAGGAAAATGAAAACATAAAAAAAAGATGACATGAGGGGAAAAAAAAGAAATGTTGCCCGTGTTGAGAATGACCGCGGGCAACCAGATGGACACCTGCGACAGCGGTCGCGGGTGTTGACAACGGCTGTCATCGCCCAATCGGCGGCGACAACGGGGTGAAGGTTCCAATGGCCGCAAGCGGTTGCTCGCGGTCATCGGTCGGATCAGATGATGGGCAAGGGGGTTGGGTTCTGATTGAGGAAGGTAGACAAAGGGGATGAAGAGGATCGGGATGAGATTGGTGAGGACTGAGTGGTAGACTGATTTGTGAGTCCAGGATTGGCGAGGGTAGCAGATGATGGAGAGTTTGAGGATGATGAGGATTGGTTTGAAGCTTGATGACGGTCTCCCTCTTGAATTTGAGGATTGTTCAAGTGAGTTTGGTTCTTTCTTGGTAGATCTTGAAGTGATGATCCAGATCTGAGGAGCAATCTCGATGATGATGATGATCATCAAGCGTTGGGGGACAGATGATGAGCGGGTCTTGTTGGATTTGATCCAAGGTTTTGTTGTACTCTTGGATTGATTCTAAGCTCCGTTGGAGATCTTGTTCTCGAGTCCTGATCGACCAATCGAGTAGGTTTTGGAACTTGGAGAAGGATGATAGACAGTCACGGGAGGTCTTGGTAGTAGCTAGGGCGGTGTTGGGGGAATTGATCAATTGGTTGGTGATTGAGATCAACCTATCGAGGATGAGATCGTGGTTGAAGGGATGAATGAGATCCTTCTCCAAGTTTGACTCGATCATGAGACTATAGGGTGAGGTAGGATTAGGTTGGGAGTGATCTTTGAGTGGGAGGATGAGAGTTGATGGTTGACGACCGTCGCGACAGGCAACGGCGTTGGTTGGATGAGAGGATCGAAGGGATCATCAAAGGTGGTTTGACAATTGCTCGCGTTGCCAAAAGTCAGGACCGCCAGCGCAACAAGTAGGAGTTGAACATAGGAGGGGGGGATTGAAGTGGAGAGACAGGCAAGAGGCCTGTCCTAGACCACTAGGACAGGGAGAAGTTGAGAGATGGGGGGAAATGAAGGTACCCATAGGGGTACAACCAAATTTTTTTTTTTTTTTTTTTTTGCCGTGGTGTCCCAGATTGGTCACCACATCTCTCCCCAACTTACAGAATGTCCCTAGTCTGCATATAAAATTTAAAGGGATTTAAAAAAAGGCAGGGAACAAAGAAATTGAAGCAAAGATTGGCCATTTCTTGATCTTGAGAGCAATTGAAGAGTTGAGGAAAATATCTTGATTCTTCCAAATGAGCCCTAGAAGCGGCAGGAATAGAACAAGGAGGGCGTCCCAGGTGCTCACATATGTGGCATACAGTAGAGTTTTACAACAAAAACGCAGCAAATGACCCTGGTGGTGCACAATTGGGAGGACTTACTTCTAGGATAAGTTGCCCCCACAACAATGAAACTTCTTTACTTGATCAGCAAAGAACCTTCTGGCCAACCGAGTACCATCCAGCTCCTCCAAAACATAAGATCCACCTCTAACTTGATGAACCACTCGATAAGGGCCATTCCAACATTAGAGAAAAGCTTGCCCCACTGGGTCTCCAAAGATTGATTATAAGCTAAAACTAGGTCACCAGGGTTCAAGGGCTCCCTGACTCGATTAGAGTGCTTTTCCTCCCAATACTGGACGGATTTTGCTCTGGACTCCATCATCTTTTGATAATCTTCATCACAAACGTCTTCACTTCGCTCCAGTTGCTTGGATCTAGCAACTAACAGATCAGTGGTTGAGGACACCTCTTCCCAAGAGATACCCAAGAAAGATTCCATTTCCAGATCCAAAGGAAGGACTGCTCTTTGACCAAAGATGATTTCATAAGTTGAGTAGCCAGTAGTCCTTTTGGTTGAGATTCAATCAGAGAAGAGAACAAGAGGAAGGAATTTGCAACAATTCTTGCCACTTTCACCAGCCAGTTTAACAAGTGCAGCCTTCAAAGGGGCATGGCCTCGTTCCACCATGCCTTGGCCTTCAGGATAATATGGAGTAGTAACTCTATGTTGTCCAGGAAGGGATTGGATCATTTCAGCAAGCTTTCCACCAAATTCAGAGCCACAATCAGTAGAGTAAGATCGAGCCAGGCCATAACGCATTGTGCAGGTCTCGTAGAGGAAAGCTGCCACTGATTCAGAGCTAAGGTTCTTAAGAAATTTTGCTTCAACCCATCCGGAAAAATCATCTCTAGCCACAATGAGGTACTTAGCACCACCTGCCTTAATATGAACCACATCCATATTTAGAGGGAATAGTAACAACAATAAGAGCACAAGGATTGCCTCTCTTCATAAGTCTAGAACCTTGAACAAAAAAATTAGAAGACTTTTGTTTAAGAGATCCAAATTCCTTAGCAGAGAGATCAGGAGGTTTTTGAAGAGGTGAAAGGTACTGCTCTAATTTAAGCCAGAAGCCTTGTTGAAAGCCAGAATAATTTTGAGAAGAAAAAGAGAAAATAGGTTGGATTAAAGGTTCCTCTTCATTGAAATTGGTTCCAACATCAGATTTGTTGTCCCCAAGAGGTTGTCGAGATAAACCGTCAGGCATGGTGAAAGATTTCCCCGGCCTGTGAACAATATCAAAAGAGAAAAGCTGGATAAAGGCCACCCAACGAGTCATAGGAGCATTGGGAAGACTGGGAGCGTTGATCATTTCAATGATGGATCGAGCATCAACTTGCAATTTGAAATGGTGGCCCCAGAGAACAGTTTGAAGTTTCTTCATCATTCAAGCCACGCCACAGAGTTCCAGTTTGGGCTGGGAGTACCTAGATTCTACATCTGAAAACAACAAAGATTCATAAAGAGCAGGACGGTCCCAACCATTTTCATCTTCCTGAGTAAGGACGGCCCCAACATATAGATAACTAGAATCAACAGCAAGCTTGATCTTGCCAGCTCCAGGTCCATAAGAGATCTTTTTCAAAACTATGTCTTTACCAACTATCCTTTTGAGTAGCTGGAAAGCACATTCACAATCTTGGGTCCAAATCCATTCAGCATCTTTTCTGGTTAGACGACGCAAGGGTGCACAGATTTCGGATAAAGATGAGATAAATATTCTAACATAAGTGACAACACCTAGAAAGCCCCTAACTTCAGTTGGATTGATTGGGGTAGGCCAAGAGATGATCTTGTTGACTTTGGCTGGTGCCATCCTTCTTCCTTCCTTGCAGACCACATGACCAACAATTTCCAGAGCAGGGACACAAGCCACCAGTTTGGATCCAGAGACAGTAAGGCCAGATTCCTCAATTCAAAACAGAATCCTCTCCAAGGTAGTAGCATATTCCCAGATAAAACGACAAATTCCTGAATGCCAAGGTAAGAGCTCATTATCATAGTCAGATACTGGACCTTTAATTCCTCCATCGTCAATAAAGATACCAGCATGATCAGGGATTTCATCCTGGAGGATCCACATCATCTGAGCCTGATAGACTGCAACCGAGTTGGTGGCTCCTTGAGGCAATCAAGTAATTTTAAATCGACGAAGAGGAGTATCAAAAGTAGTGAGAGGACAAAAAATAGGATGTAAGGATCGTTTGTCATAGCCACCCATAATATCCCCTAGACCATAGCAAGCTCTCCCCGCAAAGGATTCAACAAATTCTTCAGTAGCAGGAGGGATACCAGAGTCTTTAATAGTAACTTTATTAAGAGGTTGAAGATCATGAACTATTCTAAGTTTACCATTAATCTTGAGGACACAGAAGATGGGGCTGGAGTAACTAGAAGTTGACTGTTCATACAGGCCAGTTTGAACTTGTTCCCAGACCAACTTGATGAATTTGTCAACTTTAGAAGCAGGGATAGGGATCTTTTTCTTTTGCCAAGGATCATGTTCAACTACAGGGATGATATAAGGGAGGCCATAGGATTCCCGCAAGAGACCTCTCTCTTCTTCACAGAAAGCAATAGATTTTTCCCTTAGAAATAAGACATTTTTGATTAAATTTAACTCATCAGGAAGAAGCCATCCATCTGGACCAAAGTTGACCACCTTCAGACGTTCTTCAGTGACCCATCCATTAGGCACAAAGGGACCAGTAAGAGATTGAGGAAGACCACAGTAAGGATCGCAAGATAGAGGAGGACGCATAAGGGGAGGATTGAGGTTGAGAGGCATAGGCTGGTTGACTGGTTGGATCTTTTTAGCAACTGGTTTATACTTAGTGGCAAAAGAGAGAAGTTCTTGTTTCCTCCAAGAGTTGACCAGAGAGACTTGATTACAAAAGCTGAGTCCAAGTTCCAACATCTTCCAAGTCCGATGTTCTGCAATATCCTTGAAGGGTGCCTTTTCCATAAAAGAAGAACCAGGAGATAATACGTTGCTCACATGTGTGGCACAAGGTAGGGTTTTGAAAATGACAGTAAAAGATTGCCCTGGCAGTGCACAATTGGGAGGACTTACTTGTACCCCAAATTGCCTCCACTGAAACCCATATTCCTTCATACCAAAATCACCAAAAACGGAATTGCAATTAGGATCTAGTGTAGACTCATTGCGGAGATTCAAACCGGAACTGAGAGAAGATTGATCAGACTCAAAAGTAGAAGGAAAAGAAGACACAACAGATCCAGAGAGAGGAGATGGAGAAGAAATATTTTAGTATTTTTCTATTTTGATATGTTTTTGTTTTTTAATATTCTTGAGCTCAGAAGAGAATGATGAAAGGAATGAAAAATAAGCCTGAGGGATGGGAGTTGACCCTTGAGTTGCAGTCTGAGGCTGAAAAGAACTACAACTATTAGTAGGATCAAATATGCCCCTAAAAAATGAGAGGAACTAGAGCTATCCTTCTGCTTCCCCTTAAAAGATGATTTGGGAGAATGACCAGGAAAATCTCTTTCCCAACAACCAGAATCCAAAGAGCAAAGAGGAACTTCAATTTTCCTGACATCAGCATCAGGGAGAAGAATTCTCTCCCCAACTTGATCAGAAAACATCAAGGTTGCACCAAAGTCCATTAAGAAGGGTTGTCCCAAGATCATAGGACTGTCCAAACAAGTGATCCAAAAGTGGCAGGTTCCAAAAATATTTTGACCAATCCTGACCGGTACATCTTCAGCAATACCAACCAGTTCACAAGCTTGATTTCCTATCCCATACACTGCAGAGTTGAAGCTGACCCTAGGACTAAGTTTGAGCTTGCAGGCCATAGCATCCGAGATTAAGTTAAGCTGAGATCCAGAATCCACAAGAGGAGTAACAGTTTTAGCTGATTCACCAAGGTAACAAGGAAGGAAGCCAAGGGGACAGGAATAAAGGTTGGATTTTAAAGAAGGACTGGTTCCACTAGAGTCCTCCATTAAAGTGCCAGAGGAGACTTTGAGTTCTTCAGGGCAAATTTCCACACGTTGACGAGAGACCCATTTCTTCATTCCTTCAGCAACAGATGGATTGATTGATAGGAGTTCAGCCACAGATAGATCAGGAATTTTGAGATCAGAAATTTTCTTTAATACTCCCTCCACAGCATTGGGGTGATCCTTGGAGATGCCCCTTTCAAATCGAACTTTGGGCTGGGTGGGGGGAGGAAGTTCAGGTGACGCAGAATCTAAGATAGGATTAGAAGGTTGAGGTGAGGGAGAAGGATCAGGGTGTTCTGGGAACCTTTCCATGAGTGGTTCCTTTTCCACCTCCATGTCTTCTACATCAGAGGAAGGAGGCTCAAGTGATGATCGACGTTTAACGGGTTTTCAAAGGATTGAAGTTGGCAAGGAAGGAGCCTTATGAGGTTTAGGTTCCTCATTTTGTTTCCTGGCTGAATCAGATTGATAAGTAGTCCCAGCAAGACTAGAGGAAGAAATAGCTGGAGGATACCAAGGTTGGAGGGTACCACAGGATGATTGAAATTCAAAGGAAGCAAGAGATGCTTTCACAGGAGGTGATGGCTGGTAAGAGGCCACCACATGTTGGATAGGATGAGACGAGTCAAAAGGGATTAGAGCACCATTAGGGAGGAAGTAATTGTTCCCCCTCTGCTCTACGAACTTTTCCTTTAGGTCCTTCTGAAGTTCTTGGCATTGTCCGGTTCCATGGCCTTCCCTATGACAGTAGTAACAGACCAGAGTTGATTTGGGGACAGAAGAAGGAGCTTTAGGAGTAGCTAGCGAAGAAATTTTTTGATTTATTTTGTTCTCAAAGGCTCTAAGTAACTTGGTGATTTCATCTATAGTAGTAGGTTCTTGATTGGAATTAGGATCTGCTTTAGGCCTACGATCTGCCTCCATTTTAATCATAATATCCTTTGACTCTTTAAAAGAAGGAGCATGGACCGGTTCAGTAGTTCTAGGCTTTTCAAAGGTAAGAGCAGTTTGACCTTTCATGACTTTATCCACAGTACTCCTAAGGGTGAGAAAAACAGGGAGCTTGAATCGATTATCCCTGGTGGTAATCATGGATCCAGATTTGACCAGTTCTTCTTTAATCCTTTCTTGCACAGCCAACAAAAAAGATTGGAAGAACTTTGCTTGAATTTTGTCCACTGTGTCAATGTAATCGTTTTGGATAAGATAGTTTTGAATGGGATCCCAAGACTTCCTAAAAATCTGATAGTCAGAGACTGAAGAAATACCACCATTGGAGATCCACTGAGAAACCAGAGCATCCAAATCCTGCAGAGTAAACCTAGCCACATCTATTTTACCCCAGTATGCCAACATAGCCTTCCTGAGAAGCGTCCATTTATGGGATTCAAATCCCTCGAAAGACTCAATTACCTCCATAACTTCATCAGAGGAGATAAAGAATCGCAACTGATAAGCCATATCAAATTCACTAGCTCCATCCACTTCAGAAGCCATTTTGTAGGAGTCCAAGAATTGCTCGACATTTGTACCGTTGAAGCCTAAGTTCTTGTTCTGAGGTTTGATCTTTACCATCTTAGGTCGGACAGAGGTGGTTGGAGTAGCGGAAGATGCCATATTGAATAACAGAGTTCCTAGGGATCCAAAGAGCAGATTTCCAAAGTGGCTCACGAGTGTGGCAAGAGTAGGGTTTTGCCAAAAAAAACCAACAAGTATCTTGCCCAAGTGGTGCACAAATTGGGAGGACTTACTTCTAGGATAAGTTGCCTCCACAGATCAGATTTGAGAAGAGAAAGAAAAAAAATAGGAGAAAGAAAAAAAAAGATCGGATTTCGAGGTTGATTTTAAATGTCTTGGGACTGTAAATCCCAAGGTTGCTGGTTTGATCCCGGCCCGGGTGACCAAATGTAAGACTCCAAATGGTGCTAAGCCGTGGCAGTTCTGTGGAGGGGAAAGGTGCTGTTTGGGCTGCCCTCCTAGGAGTTACAATAATATTTAAATGTAACCGGAATCAAGGTCCAGAACCTTTGGATGAGAAATCAAAGTAAGGGAAGAGGATAAGAGTTGTCGGTAGCAATGGAAACAACACTATCTGAGGCAAGATGGTGCAGGTAAAGACTTGAACAAATAATTCAAGGTTTGTTCAGAGTTCAATAGAACAAGGCAGTTGTAAGAAACAACGCCCACAAGCTAATAACTCTGGTCGTCAGCAGCTGATTAGGAAAGATCAACTCAATCCCAACCAACCTCCAGGTTCTCAATGAACCTGCCCAACTCTCCGCAATCAAGCGCTTGAAGGGTACCAGATAACTGTTGGAGGCTGAACAAAACAAAAGCAATTTGTTTATGAAGCTCCAGAAGCAAATCAATAACGAATTTGAGCAAGAATATCCCAAAACTTCTCAAGGGACTCAAGAATAGCGTGGCAAAATTCAACCTTAAAGAAGAAGGGAGGTATAACACTCCAGGTTTTAAGCTTAATAAAACCCCTTCAATCAAACGTGATTGGCTCCAGAAAGATGATCAAGGAGAGATCAAGACCAGTATGGTCGGAAAAAGGGATCAGAGTGGTATAACACACCCAAGAATTCAGACAGGAATTCTTCTTCAACCAGCAAGGCTATTGGTTGGTGATAACAATCAAGGTCACAAGGGACAGAGTTTGAGTATGGAGGCTCAAAGGATCAAGGGGAAATCATGTATATACCCGGATAAATTGCTCAGATAAGTGGGGAAGGATGCCCACGGATAAGTTGATTATGATGATGGGGGAAACAGATGAGATGAGATGATGATGGTCTGATGGATGCTGGGCCAAAAGGCAGGGGAGAGCCCCTCCTTTTATAGACATGAGGCCCTGTATACTATGTACAAGAGATACTACAAATAGGTGCAGGAAAATGAAAACATAAAAAAAAGATGACATGAGGGGAAAAAAAGAAATGTCGCCCGTGTTGAGAATGACCGCAAGCAACCAGATGGACACCGGCGACAGCGGTCGCGGGTGTCGACAACGGCTGTCGTCGCCCAATTGGCGGCGACAACGGGGTGAAGTTTCCAATGGCCCCAAGCGGTTGCTCGCGGTTGTCGGTTGGATCAGATGATGGGCGAGGGGGTCGGGTTTTGATTGAGGAAGGTAGACGAAGGGGATGAAGAGGATCGGGATGAGATTGGTGAGGACTGAGTGGTAGACTGATTTGTGAGTCCAGGATTGGCAAGGGTAGCAGATGATGGAGAGTTTGAGGATGATGAGGATTGGTTCAAAGCTTGATGACGGTCTCCCTCTCAAATTTGAGGATTTTTTGAGTGAGTTTGGTTTGTTCTTGGTAGATCTTGAAGTGATGATCCAGATCTCAGGAGCGATCTTGATGATGATGATGATCATCAAGTGTTGGGGGACAGACGATGAACGGGTCTTGTTGGATTTGATCCAAGGTTTGGTTGTACCCTCGGATTGATTCTAAGCTCCGTTGGAGATCTCGTTCTCGAGTCCTGATTGACCAATGTAAGACTCCAAACGGTGCTAGGCCGTGGCAGTTCTGTGGAGGGGAAAGGTGCTGTTTAGGCTGCCCTCCTAGGAGTTACAATAATATTTAAATGTAACCGGAATCAAGGTCCAGAACCTTATGGATGAGAAATCAAAGTAAGGGAAGAGGATAAGAGTTGTCGGTAGCGATGGAAACAGCACTATCTGAGGCAAGATGGTGCAGGTAAAGACTTGAACAAATAAGTCAAGGTTTTTTCAGAGTTCAATAGAACAAGGCAGTTGTAAGTAACAACGCCCACAAGCTAATAACTCTGGTCGTCAGCAGCTGATTAGGAAAGATCAACTCAATCCCAACCAACCTCCAGGTTCTCAATGAACCTGCCCAACTCTCCGCAATCAAGCGCTTGAAGGGTACCAGATAACTGTGGGAGGCTGAACAAAACAAAAGCAATTTGTTTATGAAGCTCTAGAAGCAAATCAATAACGAATTTGAGCAAGAATATCCCAACACTTCTCAAGGGACTCAAGAATAGCGTGGCAAAATTCCACCTTAAAGAAGAAGGGAGGTATAACACTCCAGGTTTTAAGCTTAATAAAACCTCTTCAATCAAACGTGATTGGCTCCAGAAAGATGATCAACGAGAGATCAAGACCAGTATGGTCGGAAAAAGGGATCAGAGTGGTATAACACACCCAAGAATTCAGACAGACAGGAATTCTTCTTCAACCAGCAAGGCTATTGGTGGGTGATAAGGAACAAGGTCACAAGGGACAGAGTTTGAGTATGGAGGCTCAAAGGATCAAGGGGCAATCATAGATATACCCGGATAAAATGCTCAGATAAGTGGGGAAGGATGCCCATGGATAAGTTTGATTTCTGATGATGGTCTGATTGGATGCTAGGATGATGATGATAGGATCCTCTGATGCTGGGCCAAAAGGCAGGGGAGAGACCCTCCTTTTATAGACATGAGGCCCTGTATACTATGTACAAGAGAGATTTACAAATAGAGCAGAAAAAAAGATTTTTTTTTTCTTTTTTTTTCTTTTTTTTTATTTTTGAGGATGATTGACATGAGAAAACAAAAAAAAAAGAAACAAACAAACACTCAGAAAAAAAAAAGAAGAGTTCAATCAAGACCCTGGCCCGTGTCAATGGTGGGCACATGCAGGAGAGTAGCTATTGAGGGGCCCGCGGACAGGCTGATGGGCCCGGGAGACAGCTGAGACCCGCGCGGGCAACAGACAAGCCGGGCGGGAGACCAGCCAGCTGGAGGTTGTGAGTAGGAGGATCCAATCCAACCGGTCGGTAGGAGAGTGAGGAAGCCCGCATACGTTGGCTAGGTACGGCTAGAGGGAGGGGATGATGATTGGGTGATGAGCAAGCCAGTGAGATGGTGTAGAGGACGGTTGTTGGGGTGATTCTGATTGGGAGACCGAATCGGTAAATGAGAAGGTGAGTGGGGAGGTCCATTTGGATGGATGAGGGAGATCTTGTAAATCCTTGGCATCAAACAGGGTTGGATCTGGAGATCCTGAGGTACCGGTGAGAGGATAGATTGAATGATTGGAGTACTTGAGACAAATCTTCAATAAACCGATCTGGGCTACAATCATCAAGATGGATTGGATCAATAAGGCGGTATCGAATTGTTCAGCAAGCCAATAGAACAACCGAGTGATGTTAGCTATTAGGAGGACCAAACAGATTGCGTGTGAAAATCCCTGAGAGGTCTTGGTGCAGAGGATAGTGATGTATTGGTCCAAATACACCAGCAGGGAACCAAGGGCTATGCCGATGCCAGCCAGGATACTGAGCCAAGTCATGATGGGAGATTGTGGTGGAGGTGATGAGTGTTGGAAGGAGGGAGTAGGTTGGGATGAGGAAAGGGTGGTGGATGAGGAGGAGAAGGGATTGTCAAAAGTGGTTCAACAATCGCTTGCGTCGCCAAAAGTCAGGGCCACGAGCGCGACAAGTGGGAGTTGAACATAGGAAGAGAGGATCGAAACGGAGAGACAGTCAAGAGGCCTGTCCTAGACCGCTAGGACAGGGGGAAGTTGAGAGATGGGGGGAAATGAAGGTACCCATAGGGGTACAACTGAAAAAAAATATTTTTTTTTTTGTGGTGTCACGGATTGGTCACCACACCAATTGAGTAGGTTTTGGAACTTGCAGAAGGATGATAGACAGTCACGGGAGTTCTTGGTAGTAGCTAGGGCTGTGTTGGAGGAATCAATCAATTGGTTGGTGATTGAGATCAACCTATCGAGAATGAGATTGTGGTCAAAGGGATGAATGAGATCCTTCTCCGAGTTCAACTCGATCATGAGACTATAGGGTGAGGTAGGATTGGGTTGGGAGTGATCTTTGAGTGGGAGGATGAGAGTTGATGGTTGACGACCCTCGCGAAAGGCGACGGCGTCGGTTGGATGAGAGGATCAGGAAGGATTGAAGGGATCGTCAAAGGTGGTTCAACAATTGCTCGCATTGCCAAAAGTCAGGGTTGCAAGCACGACAAGTAGGAGTTGAACATAGGAGGGGGGGATCAAAGTGGAGAGACAGGCAAGAGGCCTGTCCTAGACTGCTAGGACAGGGAGAAGTTGAGAGATGGGGGGAAATGAAGGTACCCATAGGGGTACACCCGAAAAATATATATATATATATATATATTTTTTTTTTTTTTGCCGTGGTGTCCCGGATTGGTCACCACACCGCAGGTACCCTGTGAGCAATTTCTCATAGAAACAAGTTATTTACCTCTTGCCTTGGCTTGTGTGCTGTCCTTCCCAGCCATTTTACCATTTTACTGTGTAATACTTCCCTCTTTATTAATTCAAAAGTTTTTCAGTTTCCAGCAAACAAGATCCAAAGTTGATTTTCCTGAAGAGAGTTTTTAAAGATCTCCAGTCTGTATAAACTGTGGCCCCTCTTTAAATTTTTTTTTTATTTATATTGAAAACAATTTAACAAACCATATAAAACTTGCACTACTCCAATCATATTTACCCTCTTGGAGTATTTACTGTGTTCATTTCTTAGAATATCATTATGCTATTGCTGCATCGCTCTCTGTAGCTAGAAGACTGTAATGTTTCTGGTGTCAGGAAGCTGACAGATATCCTCCCTAATCATCATTCCAAGTTCCAGATCACCAGTTAATCTTCAGTCTATCCTCTTTAACACCTCCCCAAATCAAAAACCCCTCAAAAACTTACATCAAACTTGAACTTTGACTTCCAACCATCAAGTCAACAACAACACATAATCCCCAGACCTTAAAAATTTTGGAATCTTAGTGCCTTTTCTGTGTTGCCTCAACCTTGAGTTCAATCACTTTATTATCTGCTCTTGAGTGACCTTGTCTAGTGTGTGCTCTATACTATACTGATTTAGTTATAGTTCTAGTTACATCATGATCATTGTTCCTAGTGGATTCTGCCTACTGTCTTGCTCATGAGTGTTGCAGTCTAGTTATTTCTTGATGTTATACCAAGCATTTATAACTCTAGTGAATTCTTTATCTCAATCCATGTGGCTCACTACCTATCTCAATTCTGCCTGATGTGATCCTCCAAGTTGTGCGGACTCCAATGGTCCAATATTGAATAATATATATTCATTATTATACTTTCTGCTCAACCACTAGTCAGCCATGTTGTACTTACTCTATTTAGGTCTGAAGTCTGACTGGTGAAATTCAAACATCCATTCTTCTTCACACTGAACCAGAGTGCCCCCTTGGACTCCTTAGATCTGCTCCTCTTGGAGTCATAAGATCCCTTCTCATCTCTCCTTCTTGACCTCAACCAGAGCATCTCACTCAAATCTTCACACGGTTAAATGCCAAAATTCTTGCCTGATCTTTCTCCTTTTTGAACCATCTTTTCATCCTGGTCGCTTTGATCTTCTTGCTGCCACAATGCTCTCTCAATTGATGCCTCACTCTATGATTCTCCCTTGCCGTTTCCCTTCATCCAACAATCTTGCCATTTTTATATCTACTTGGCTTGATTGTTTCCAACACATCATTAAATTATTTCACTTGATTCATCAAGCATTGATCTTGCTTCATTTGGTTGGAAAATCTATAAAATCTCAATCCTTGTCTACATCCATCTAGTCCTTGCTCAATGGCCCCTGCTATAATTTCCTGGTCAAATCATCAAGCAGTGAACTCTTGCCATAGCTGTCTTCATCAGCCCGGTATGATAGCTAACTTCAGTGGTTCAACCATCATCACCTCACCAATGCAATACTTAACATTTTGATTTTACTCGCCCAATTGTTTTCATTCAATCTTCTTGCAATTGTTGTTGCATTCCCCCCTCCAATCTTGCTTGCCAAGCCATCTTTGTCAAGGCCAGCTGCCCCATGGTTTCTTTCAGGACACTCAGTCAATCCATCTAGTTCCAATCCATCCAAGTCTCCCGCTTGGTCATTTGCTTGTTGAAATCTCACGCTTGCCTGATCAATTGGCCTTATTCATTGGTTTCAGCAGCCTCGTCTTGGCCATCCTGCAACTGTTGGTCTTGCCAGTCTTCAATCCAATCCGGTCCACTTGCTTTTAGCTGAATCAATCTTGCCTAGCCATCCTTAAACTCTCTTTTGCGCCTTTTGTTATTGTTAAAGATTTTCCTCTCCTTTCTGTTTTGGTTAAGTTGCTACCATAAAGTCAGCCATACGTTATTGCTGTTCCCGGTCCTTTATTTTCCTCAAGCTTTAGGCAAGGGGTCGTGTTTGAATCTTAGTGCCTTTTCTGTGTTGCCTCAAACTTGATTTCAATCACTTATTTTCCGCTCTTGAATTACCTTGTCTAGTGTGTGCTCTATACTATACTGAGTTGGTTATAGTTCTAGTTACATCATGATCATTTTTCCTAGTGGCTTCTGCCTATTATCTTGCTCATGAGTGTTGCAGTCTAGTGATTTCTTTATTTTATACTGAGTAGTTATAACTCTAGTGAATTCTTTATCTCATTCCATGTGGCTCACTACCTATCTCAATTCTGCCTGATGTGATCCTCCAAGTTGTGTGGACTCCAATGGTACAATATTGAATGCTCTATATTCATTATTATACTTTCTGCTTAACCACTAGTCAGCCATGTTTTGCTTACTCTATTTAAGTCTGAAGTCTGACTTGTGAAATTCAACCATCTGTTGTAAGAATCAAAACTGTTCTAGGCTGTGGAAGCTCTGCGGAGGGGAAAGGTGCTGTTTAGGCTGCCCTCCTGAGTGTTACAAAAATATACAAATATAACATAGATCAAAGTCCAGAACCTGGTAAACGGGGGACCAAACGTAAGAGGATAAAGATTATAGTGCTTGGTAGCTGGGAAACAACACTATCTGAGGCAAGATGGTGCCGGGGAAAACTTGAATAGAAGAAGTCAAGGTTTGTTCAGAGTTCAACAAGACAAGGCAATTATAAGTAACAACACCCACAAGCTAATAGCTCTGGTTGTCAGCAGAATCTTAGGAAAGATCAACTCAATCCCAAACAACCTCCAGGTTCTCAATGAACCCGCCTAACTCTCCGCAATCAAGCGCTTGAAGGGTACCAGATAACTGTGGGTGGCTGCACAAGACAAAGCTAATTGTTTTGATGACGCTCTAGAAGCAAAATAATAACTGATTCAAACAAGAATAACCCAACACTTCTCAAGGGACTCAAGAATAGCGTGGCGGAATTCAACTTTGAAAGAAGTGAAGGGAGGTTTAACACTCCAGGTTTTAAGCTTAATAAAAACCTCTTCAGTCAAACTTGACTGGTTCCAGAAAGATAATCAAAGGATGATCAGGACCAGTATGGTTGGGTAAAGGGATCAGGAGTGGTGTAACACACTCAAGAATTCAATTGGTCAAAATTCTTCTTCAACCAGCAAAGCTATTGGTTGGTGATAAGGATCAAGGATCAAGGGTTTGAGTATGGAGGCTCAAGGATCAAGGGGAAATAATAGATATATACCCAAATTTTTATCTCAGATAAAGGGGAATGAAGACCTCACGGATGATGTATTTCAAGGTGAAAAATGATGATGATCCTCCCTGGTATGGTAGGATGTGATGATGATGGTGTGATCTGATCTGATGATAAGGTAGCCTGTGCTGAACTCCCTCCAAAAGGCAGGGGAGAGCCCCTCCTTATATGGGCAGGAGGCCCTGTTAGACTATGTACAAGGGATACTACAAATGGAGCGGAAAAAGAAAGAATTTTTTTTTTTTGATTTTCAGATTCTAGGTGATCAGAAAAATTTGATCACGCAGGCCAGTGGAAATCCGGCCTGCCTGACCGGGGTGGGATCATTCATTTCTTCACCTCTCCTGCGTCCGTCCATTGGACGGGCGCGCGCGACAATACCAAAATCACCCACCCCTCGCCCAAAGGTGGCAGGGGTGGGAAAGAAAAACGGATCAGACCGCCCGCAGGTGTCTGCGGGCGGTACGCAACACTCTCCCACCCCCACCCAAAGATGGAATGGGGTTTCTTGGAGAGCTCGGAGGAGGAGGATGATTTTGATTAAGAATGGAGTACAAAAGTAGAGGTAGATCAATTTGTTGAGGTCATGGCTCAAGGATTGATTGGGTAGGACACCATTGAGACCAATGAGCAAGGCACCCAAGCCAATGAGAATCATGCCGGTGATCAGATGGAAGGAGAACAAGTCTCCAAGTAGCAACCTAGCCAGGATGGCATTCCAGAGTAGCAAGATGGCACCCAACGGGCCAAGGATGATGAGGGGTAGAGTACCAATCTGAAAGATCCAGCCAAGGGCGTTGAAGCTCAAGTAGATCAAGAATCCCATCAACCAAACCGGACAAGCATAATCTGTTAAGATTTTGAGTTAGATGCCCTGGTGAGATGGTTGAAGAAGATGGTATGAAGTCTTTGTAACGTCAAGAGGAACGGATCTAGGGAGTCAAGAGAGGGGCACTCCGGTTCAAAGTAAGACAGAACAGATGATGATTCATTGACTTGGAAACCAGCAGCTTAAATAGACTAAGTACATTAAGGCTGACTTTTGTTTGACAAGATGAATGGAAAAAATGAGTTTGATAAGCATAACTGTGAAACAGAAGATGTCACAAGATAAATAAATGTTAGGAATTTGGGCCAAAATAGATAAAAGATAAAGAAAGAACTAGAGTTGATACTTGTGGAACAACATAAAGAATTTACTAGACTAGTATACTTGTGAGGAGAGCCACTGTAGGTTAAGATAAAGATTATACTGGAAATAAGACTTGACAAGCTTATTATAGAGATAATACTAGACAAAATACTTAGAGCAAGACATGAGAATATAAAGCTTAATAAATGGTTGCACTCTAGTGTTAGGCAACACAATATAAGACTAGAATTCTAACATAATCAGGTTTGCAAGAGTGGATGGGCAAGCTTTCATTCTGAAGGTAAGATTCGCGTTGGATGGTGAGGCTGAGTGATTGGATGAAGGAAGCCAGCAGACCAAGAGAGATGCCAAGGATGAGACTGAAATAAGCTCCATCAGGAGCAGGCAGGGGGTGTGGTTGAGGGAGCTGGTCATTGGTTTGTTGGAGCAGGAGGGAAGATGATGGATTGGTTGGAGTGAGGAAGATGTTGGAGATGGACCGGAGGTTGAGGTTTGGAGATGAGATCTTGGGCCAAGCGGGTTTTGGCCCGCACGTTTGGCCAAAAGGAAGGGGGGGAATGAAGAGAGAAGGGATCAAACACAATTCCTAGGAGATGGGACCAACAGAGGCCTGTACTAGACTGCTGGGACAGGGGAACGCTTGGAAGGATGAGGGAATTGGAGGAGTGATACTGATAAAAAAATTCCGATTTTTTTTTTTTGAAATGACACCTGAATAAAAGAATCATAAAAAAAATTTGAATTTTCCGCATCTGGTCCAGGGTGTCCAGATTTGGTCACCACACCATTCTTCCTCACACTGAACCAGAATGCCGCCTTTGACTCCTTAGATCTGCTCCTCTTGGTGTCATAAGATCCCTTTGCATCCCTTCCTTCTCAACCTCAACCAGAGCATCTCACTCAAATCTTCACAAAAAACATCAAATTTTTTATTTGCATGAATAAAAAGGCTGCACCTGCAAGCAGGTGTAGGACCTGGAACTTTTTTTGGTTTGGTTTTGACTCTGATAAAGATTGTTGTCTAACTTTAGTGGGAACCTGGGAAAATTTGTTTGTATTTGTTCTTGAATATTCCAAGTACATCTATTGCATGCATGGAATATAGAAGATTTGGAATTGTAGGTAATTTGAATTTCATTTAATGAATAAATTTGTGTATACCATCAAGAAAAACATATTTATTTTCATTATTTATGAGATTTTTCAAATCTGAGTTGTTTCCATCAAATTCCCCTAATAATTAAGGTTTTCATCGCTTCAACTTTCAAAAATACAAATAGCCTACTTTTATAATAACATCTTTTATCAATTCTGTTGGATACATCTTTTTTTTGGCAATTTGAGGGCTTTGGTAAATTTCTGGTGCAATCATTCAATCCTTGATCTCTTTTTTTTCTTTTTCTTTATTCATTTTTTTTTCTGTTAATAATAATATTAGGGCGTATCAAAGTTAGCAAACCCGCCATTAGAAACCCGCCATTTTTAATGGCGGGTTTCTGAAATACACGTACCCCCTAACTGGTGTATTTCAAAATGGCGTGTTTCATGGAAATGGCGGATTTCAATCATCAAACACGCCATTAAACCCGCCATTTATGCATCATCATCCATCCACCATCCATCACATCAAAAACACCCATCCACATCAGCAAATCCATACCGGTCCCATCTCCATTGCATCACACACATCTCTATTGTTTTTCACATAACTTCACATACCCATCTTCACACAAATCCCATCATCATCTCATCGCCCCACATCACTCACCACCTTTCTCAACATGTCCAATCAAACATCCCGCCAGCAAGTTGAAAAAGCAAAAAAGCTGACTGAACTTTTGCTACTGTTTGACTCACATTCAGACTCTGATTCAGACTCCAATTTGGAATCAACTTGGTTAGCTTTGAATTCTCTTTTGGCAAAGCAATACATGGTTCCAAGAATACACACTCTCCATAACCCTATGTATGAAAGGCAAAAGCTTCATCTCATCCCTGACTTAAGCTTCCAGCAACTGTTCCAAACTTTGTTGCCTTCTTTCATGAAACTTTTGGCAATTATTGAAGACCACCACATCTTCCAGAACAATTCTTGCAATCCTCAACGCGATCCAGCCATCCAACTTGCCGTTGCTCTTTGTAGATTGGGGTCAAATGGAAATAGAGCAGCAATCCATCAATTGGAAAATCTATTCTCAGTCAGTTACAGAAGCATTGAATTATACACCAAAAGAGTCATGATTGCTATCCTATCTTTCCGTCGCTTGGTCCTTTCATGGCCAACCAAAGAAGAACGCAAGGAGATATCTCAAGTAATGGAGACAGAAGGCTTTCCTGGTTGCATTGGTTTTGTTGATGGAACCACCATCCCCTTGAGTCAAAAACCCAACCTAGATGGCAACCACTATTTTGATTGTAAAAAAAGGCAATTGATTCATTTCTTTTCCAATCGCTATGATAAAACTTTGGATCACACACTGACCAAATATGTTCCATCTCTTTGTTTAGATACTCCATGGCACTACAACTTGTTTGCAATAACAACAAGAAGTTCATCTCCCTCCATGCTGGCCTTCCAGGTTCTTGTCATGATTCATATGTTTTCAATTGGATGCGGATTGCCCAACAACCAGAGATCTAATTTGACCAAGATCAATACCTTCTGGCCGATTTGGCTTATGCTAGTGGGAAATATGTAGTTCCAGCATACCTGAATGTTTTTTCCAATGATCAAGGAAAAACGGATTTTAACTATCATCTTGCCCAATCACGAGTTCGGATTGAGCATGCCATAGGAATTCTGAAAGGAAGATGGGCCAGCTTACGGGAGATGCAAAACCAGCTCCAATGTTCCAAAGATATGAGGTTCCTCATCAACTGGATTATCACTTGTGTAATCCTTCACAACCTTTTGGCCAACATCAAAGATGAATGGGACAAAATAATCCAAGATGATATTCCTGATCCGCCTCAAATCATTCCTGTCTCATCTGTTCCCTCATCTTCTTCTATGAGAGAGCGGATTCTTGCTCTCACCCTTGCTTGCTTTGATGAGTAATTTTTGATTTTGAAATTGGTAAAAATTCCCTTCACCGTATTTTTTTGGTTTTGGTTGTTCACCCAAGATTCATAGGCTGAGTTTTTTTTTTATTTTTTTTTTAGTGGACTTGAATCCAAAAACACCTCCACCTCAAACCCTGCCAATCACCAAATGCCACCCCCCTCCCCCTCACCACTCAACCCCTTCAACCTCACCCCACTCACTCACCGGTCAAACCCTGCCTCCTCCTCACCAAACCACCTCACTCATCACCACCACCTTCAAAACCTCACCAAAACACCACCACCTTCACTCTTTACCAACCTCACCAACATCCACATCACCAACAACATACCTACCTCCCACCCAACCTCCATCAACCATCAAAGGTGAGTCCCCTCCCTCATTCAATCACCTTTCTCTTTTTTCACCTGGCTAATCTCCTACCATAACCTTCCCTTTGAACCCCCCCAGGTCCAGCCAGCCCAGTCCCCCTCCCCCTCCTCATCCTCTGTTCCATCCTCTGCCCTTGGTGAGTCCCCCCTCCCCTTCATCTTTTTCCTGCCATTGATTGCGAATCAATCGCTCGATCGATTGGCAATTGATCTCTCTATCGCTCAATCAATTTGCAATCAATCAAGCAATTGATTGCAAATTGATTGCCCAATCAATTGCCAATCAATTGCTCAATCGATTGCAAATTGATTGAGCGATCAATTGCGAATCAATCAGGCAATTGATTGGCAATCAATTGAGGGATTGATTCCAAATTGATTGCCCAATCGATTCGCGATTGATTGGCCGATTGTTTGGGCCAATCGATGCAGAGTATTTGGAGGGTACAGGGAACTTACTTTCCCTTTGTTTTTTCTTTGTTTTTGTTTCTTTTTTTTTAGGTTTTCTTGTCCTGGGACAGTCTGGTTTGCCTAGTATGATGCCAGCCGCGGCTCCTCATAATTACCACTCCTCCCCAGCTAATTCTATTCTTTTGATATTGATTCCTTCACTGCCTACCAAACTCAAAATGTTATACATCCATTCAAATTTCACCTTGATCCTCACCTTGGGTGCAGCAAGTGCCTGGGAGGGAGAAAGATGGAAGGAGATGGTATGAAAAACATAAATAGAGGTGGCAAGCAGAGGAATTGTTGATTTTCATCTCTTTTTTATTTTTTTAATCCCACCGTTTGTTGCCAATAATGAGAAAGTTGCTGACATTTTTTTTTTATTTTTATTTGTTTGACCGGTCTTTTCGTTTGTCCAACCCCTTTTTTGATATTGATTCCTTCACTGCCTACCAAACTCAAAATGTTATACATCCATTCAAATTTCACCTTGATCCTTGCCCTGGGTGCAGCAAGTGCCTGGGAGGGAGAAAGATGGAAGGAGATGGTATGAAAAACATAAAGAGAGGTGGCAAGCAGAGGAATCGTAGAAAAAGGAGGGCTCAAATGAGGGATTTGGAAATTTCTTTGGAAGTGACTGACAACTGGATCAAGGAAAAGTTTGCCTGGTCTAGACAAAAACTATGCCCTTTGGATCTGTACCCTACTATCACAGCTGAAAAGAAAAAGAACCCTCGAAAACCCACCCAGGAAGAATTTAACCAAGCAAAACAGACAATTGTGGCTTTCCACTTCTTCCACCATGGAAAAGTTATTGTTCTCGACCAATCTGATCACCATGCTCTGGTTGCCGTCATTGAATTTGTGCCTTTGGATAGAATATCTGAGCAAGATAAGAAAGATATCAACTTTGTGACGACATTCCTTCACTGTTTGAAAAAATTTGTCAACCCGGTTGGTCCCTCAAGATCTTGGGGTGGAAAAATTTGGGCGATTGGTTGGCAAAAATTGATGAACCCTTTGGAGTTATTTGGACGTTATGTGAAGAAATAATCCATTAGATCTTCTCCTCAAGAGTACGCTGTCCTCAACCTGAAGGCTGACAAAGTATCCCAAATTTTAGGACAAATGTTTTGTAATTTTGCCAAACTTGCCTTTGAATCAAACCGTGATACCATGAAGGACAGCAACATCCCCTCTTTCTCTTTGTTGGAATTTGGTTCCAAGCCTACACCTTTTGATTGCTCCCCACACCTCACTTTCACCTCGGATTCTTTTCACAATTCTCCTCATATTGACAAAGGCGACATCTCTGGCTATTCCTTTTTACTTGTGGTCCCAACCAAAAAATCAAATGGTCAACTTATTGAAGATATGCATGAATATCAAGTTTCGGACGGTCAATTTGTTTTTCCTGACCTTGGCTTTGGAATTGATTTCAAGCAAAAAGGTATAGTCAAAATGGTTTGGGCGGCTAACAAGTCAAAGCACTGTACCTTTCCAGCTGTGGACACAGCAACCCATACCAGAATGGCCATGTCACTCCAAATTAATAAAAAAACTCAGAGCACTTGTAGGGACATGAAAAATGGCCAAATTTACTCTAGAGAAAGAAATATCAATAAAAACAAAAAAGATCTGTATATTGGTGGGGTTAAGAATGCTCTCAAACGTTGTTGTAGTAAAAAATAATTTGTTTTTCTTTCATCCATGCAAATATATTTACAAGCTCAGCATTTGAGTAATCTTCTGTATTTCTTCTACCAATCTACCACTGCCAATGCAAGCCAAAGCTACTGATACCTTATCCTTTTTTTTGTTTGCCCGTTGTTCCCTCTCCTTTTCCAGTTGCACTTGCTGCCAATCCTTCTCCTTTTCCTCTTTTCAAAACTCTAGCTCAGCTTGTTTCAACCTTCACTCAGCATCCAATTTTTGTTTATTAGCCAAAGTCTTGGCTTGCTGCTTTTGACCATCCATGGCCAGTTGACGATCCCACTTTTGCTTTTCAAACTGAAGTTTATCTGATTCAATTTTTTATTTCACTGTTTTTTGGAGGGGAATGGCAATGAGCATGATTTTGAAAGCAAGGATATTGAATCATTCAACTTACATGAATCACGCTTCTACATGATTTCTTCAAAGCCCGAAAAACTGGAAGTGTTTCTCCTCTTTTGATGACTTTTGGGGTTGACATTGATGGAATTGGAGGCCTTTTGCTTACCCTTGGAAGAGGAGGTTTGAGTCTGAAAGTCCTCACTAGTATTTGAAGGCGATGTGGGAGGCCCCATTGGCTTGAGTTTTCGGCCAATCAAAAATGGATGAGCCTTTTTTTTTACAATGTAAATCAGTCAGGAGCAACCAGACAGAATCAAAAACAATTTAGTTCCTTACTTGAGCAGATTTTGATGGCAACGGTGATCCAGGAATAAAATCCTCCTCATTGGGCAAGTTCTCCAGTTGTTCTGCCCCAGGAAGAGAGCAATCAAAAGAAGGAAGTGAGGGGTCCAAGGTTGGGATTTACTGATCAATCAATACCAAAGTAGAAGTGATTGGAGCCAATTGTGTTTGAATATCCTCCTTGTCATCAGATGGGGGCCACTCCAAGGCCAAGGTTTCATCAAGGTCCCTGTTGGTAGGCTGAGCATCCCCAGCCAAGTCCTTGGCATCAACGGAATTGGATTATTGCGCATCAAAAGCAGCTAGGGGGGTGATGTTGGCCTTCTTTGCAAAGATTTCATCCATTTGAATATAAAAAGTACAAATGGAGTCCAACTTATCAACCACCAAGTTGATTCCTTTGGCTTTGTCCAAGTCGGTGATACCAAAGCCAGTGGAGATAGACATGGATTGGGCCTTTTTGTACTTGGCTCAATAGTTTTTGAACCGCTCCCTCATCTGTTTGGATGACAGATCCAGCCTACCTTTTGTTTTTTTCTTGAGTTCATTGGCCATCAGGAGATAACCATTGACCTTAGAGGATTGAGGTCGGCCAACACGTGTTTAGTTGTCGGATCCAAAGCAGGCATTGTAGTTGGAGGGAATTTTCAGCCAGTTTACCAGGATGATGTGATCAGCTCTCTTGAGCTGACTTGAGCCCTTGGATGCTGATGGGGGAGGATTGTTTTTTGTGGAGTTCCTTGGCAATGTTCTCTTGGGTGTGTTGGACTTGCGGGGGGAGGTTTGCTGAGGGGCCATTTGAAAGAGTAAGGGCTACGCAAGTGATGAGAGTGGTGAAGATTTGACAGCGATAAAGTGGATGAGAGTGATCAAGTGATGAGAGCGGTTAAGTGATGAGAGTGATGAATTTTTGAGAGCGATGAAGTGGATGAGAGTGATCAAGTGATGAGAGCGATAAAGTGATGAGAGTGGTCAATCAATTTTATGATGAGGGTGGGGGTAAAAAATTTTCCAATGAGTTTGGAGGTAGAAGGAGGTGGGAAGACAGGGGTTTATGACGCGGACAGGTGGTGGAAGCATTTAAATACTTTATTTGAAAAAACCCACTTATTTCAGGTTAACTTTGACACGTCTGATCTGAAATAAGTGGGTTTTTTTGATTTTTAATGGCAGGTTTGAAATGGCAGATTTGGGTTGAAACCCGCCATTAAAAAATGGCGGGTTTGGTTAACTTTGATACCCCCTATTTTGAATTGATTGATTTTTATTTGATTGATTTAATTTTACGTTTTTGAATTTAATTTCAATCCAGCTACATTTTTTTTGTTATTATTTTTGATTTTATTATTTTTATTTTTTTTCACATTTTTTATTTAAGCTTATTCATTTTATTTATGATTTTTCTAATTTTTAATTTGTTTATTGCATCATTTTTGAAAAAAGCCTTACCCTTAAAAAAATATGTGTGTATTTTAAATCCCTGTCATGATCTGTGCACACTGGAATTTTCTTGAAGACACAGGTATTTTACAAATTTTTTATTTTGAAATTTACAACAACAGATTATTGTAAATTATATTCCAAAAAAGTTACAAGGAGTTTGAATTATTTGAAGAACTTCAAAAATTGATTCAAAAATCCAAAAAAAATCCAAAGAAAAAACTCAATTCATTCTTTTAACCATTTCTTTGCATTTTCAATGAATTCTTGTTTGGGATTAAATTCTGAGAAAGCTTGATAATAAATTGAAGTCTTTTAAATTGGTTTTTTGTTGTCTTCTGGATGTATTCTTGACTGCCAAAAATTGGATCCAACTTGAAACAAACTCAAAATGACTCATCCTTTTTAATATTTTTTTTAATATCAGGAATGAAATTTTCTTTCTTTTCAGGTATTTAGAATATCATTCAAAGATTGAAAGAAAAATTATTTTCCATCTTGATCAAATTTTTGAAACCATAAAACATTGATCACCTCAAAATTAACTTGAAATAAAAAGGGTGGTCTGCATTTTGAAATATTGTTTTTTTTAAAAAAAAATCAAATAAAAAAATAAAAATATTGAAGTAAAAAATAATACTCTTTTCAGAAAAATCCTGAAAGGGCTCTGTCTTATAAGAAGATTATTATTGAAACTTTTTTTATAATTTTCTCCAGCTTTTTTTTCTTGGAAATATCAAAAAAAAAATAACATGAAAAAAGGCTCAGTACCTCAATAATATTTTGAAACTGGCCAGAGCATCTTAAAAATATTTCCTGTTCTTTTAGGGTGTATTGAAGTTAGCAAAACCGCCATTATAAAACCACCATTTTTAATGGAAGGTTTCTGAAATAAACATACCCCCTAACTGGTGTATTTAAAAATGGCTTGTTTCATGCAAATGGTGGGTTTCAAAAATCAAACCCACCATTTAATTCATCCACCATCCATGGCATGCAAAACACCCATCCACACCTCCAACTCATCAGATCCATACGCATGACACACATCTCATCTCCATTGCTTCAAATCTCCATTGCTTCACATCTCCATAACTTCACATCTCCATTGCTTCACATCTCCATTGCTTCACATCTCCATCACTTCACATCTCCATTGCTTCACATCTCCATAACTTCAAATCTCCATAACTTAAAATCTCCATTCCTTCACATCTCCATTGCTTCACATCTCCATCACTTCAAATCTCCATTGCTTCACATCTCCATTGCTTCACATCTCCATTGCTTCATATCTCCATCACTTCACATCTCCATTACTTCACATCTCCATCACTTCAAATCTCCATAACTTCACATCTCCATTGCTTCACATCTCCATTGCTTCACATCTCCATCACTTAACATCTCCATTGCTTCACATCTCCATTGCTTCACATCTCCATTGCTTCACATCTCCATGGCTTCACATCTCCATTGCTTCAAATCTCCATCACTTCACATCTCCATCACTTCACATCTCCATCACTTCACATTTCCATTGCTTCACATCTCCATCACTTCACAAAAATCCAATCATCATCACATCACCATCTTTCTCAACACATCCAATCAAACTTCCTGGCAGCAAGTTGAAAACACAAAAAAAGCTGACTGAACTTTTTTCATTATTTGACTTGGATTCAGACTCCAATTTGGAATCAACTTGGTTAGCTTTGAATCCTCTATTGGAAAAGCAATACATGGTTCCACAAAGACACACTCTCCACAAACCTATGTGTGAAAGGCAAAAGCTTCAACTACTGCCCAACTTAAGCTTTGAGCAACTGTTCCAAACTTTATTGCCTTCTTTGATGAAACTTTTGGAGATGATTGAAGACCACCACATCTTCCAGAAAAATTCTTGGAATCCTCAACAAAATCCAGCTATCCAACTGGCTGTTTCTCTTTTTAGATTGGGATCAAATGGAAATGGAGCAGGAATTCATTGATTAGAAAATCTATTCTTGGTCAGTTATGGATCCATTGACTTATACACCAAAAGAGTGATGATTGCTATCCTATCTTTCCATTGCTTGGTCCTTTGTTGGCCAACCAAAGAAGACCACAAGGGGATATCTCAAGTAATAGAGACTGAAGGCTTTCCTGGTTGCATTGGTTTTGTTGATTGAAACACTATCCCCTTGATTCAAGAACCCAAGCTAGATTGCAACCATTATTTTGATTGGGAAAAAAGGCAATTGATTCATTTCCTTTCCAAAGCCTTTGAGAATACACTGACCAAATTTTTTTTATTTGTTTGTATAGATACTCTGTGGCACTAAAACTTGTTTGTGATAAAAACAAGAAGTTCATATCCTCTCCATGCTTGCTTTCTGGGTTCTGTCATTATTCATATATTTTCAATTGGATGCGGATTTCCCAACAACCAGATAACTACTTTGACCAAGATCAATACCTTCTTGCCAATGCAGCTTATGCTAGCCCAAAATATGTTGTTCCAGCATACAGCAATGCTTCAACCAATGATCAAGCCAAAACTGATTTCAACTATTATCTTTCCCAATCACAAATTTGGATTGAGCATGCCATAGGAATCCTGAAAGGAAGATGGGCCAGCTTATGGGAGATGCAAAACCAGCTCCAATCTTCCAAAGACATGAAGTTCCTCATGATAAACTGGATTATAAGTTGTGTAATCCTTCACAACCTTCTTGCCAAAATCAAAGATGAATGGGACAAAATATTTGAAGAAGATATTCCTGATCCTCCTCAAGTCATCCAAGCCTCATCTTCTACATCATCTTTGGCCATGAGAGAGCAGATTCTATCCCTCACACTTGCTCACTTTGATGAGTAGCATTGGGTTTTTAAATAGGTAAAAAATGAAATCACCATGAGTAGCATTGGGTTTTTGAATAGGTAATAAATAACATCACCATGAGTAGCATTCAATTTTTAAATAGGTAAAAAATAAACTCACCAGATTTTTTCATTTTTGGTTGTTTAACCAGAATCCTAGGCTGAATCCAGTTTTTTTTTTTCCTTTTTTTGGTGGACTTCGACAAAAACCAGAACCACAAATTCCAAACCAGCCACCTCACCCCACCAAAACACTGGTCCAATCCTCCCTCCTCCTCAAAAAACCATCACCTCACCAAACCAAACCCCCAGTCAATACCTCCCTCCTCCTCACAAAACCACCTCACCATCCATCTCCACCTACCTCCAAGTTCACCTGGTCAACCTCCTCCTTATTCTTCTTTTCTCAGTGCCCCAGGTAAACCCCCCCTCCTCCTCCTCCTTTTACAAGTTCCAGGCTGTTCATCCCTCCTTTCTCAGCACCACCGGTAAGCTCCCTTGCTCAGCACCACCAGTAAGCTCCCTCTCTCAGCACCACCAGTATGCTCCCTTGCTCAGTACCATTGTTATGCTCACTTGCTCAGCACCACTGGTAAGCACCCCCCTCCTCCTCCTCCTGCTCTTATTCTTCCCCCTCCTCCTGCTAACCATCTTTCCCCACCACCACCTTGTTGGATGATTGGAAAGCAAATGCTCAATTTCTTCCCAATTGATCAATGAATCAATTGACCAACTGGTGACCTGCCCCCCCTTTCAGCTCCTCCTCCTCCTCCCAGTTCTTTAGAAGTTGCCTCAAATTCTTTTTTTTTTTTTTTGGAAGGATATTACCATTAATGTTCTTGTTATTTTCTACATTGGTTTATCATCTAAGTGGTTTATACCAGACTGATGATTGTTTTTTTTCAATTTTTTTTTTGTTTTTTTGGTGGGAGAATTGCCATTATTGGTTTTTTTATTTTCTATGTTTGTTGATCATATAATTGGTTTATACCGGACTAATGACTTTTTTTTTGCTTTTTTTTGATTCAACGCAATGCAATCAGACATTCAACCGCTTTGACCACCCTTTCTTGAAGGCCCATTCTTCACAAACCAAACTCAAAATGTTACAACTAATGTATTTCCATCTTGATCCTCACCCCAATCAAAGTATACGGTTGGGAGGTAAAAAGATGGAAGGAGATAGTTTGAAAAACATACAGAGAAGTGGGAAAAAAAGGGCTTTCCAGAGAAGGGGGGCTCAAATGGGGGATTTGGAAATTGCATTGGAAGTGACTGAGGAAACAATTAATGAGAAGGTTGTCCCTTGAACCTTTATTCATCCATTTTCAATAAAAGTCAAAAACCCACCCCTGAAAAGTTGGAACAGGCCAAACAGAAGATCAAATGGTTCCATTTCTTCAGCTCTGGAAAAGTATATGTTCTAGATCCATCATATCATGAGGCTATGGTTTCCATCATCCAATTTATCCCTTTGAATGAAGTCTCTGAGCAAGAGAAGAAGCACATAAACTCAGTAACAAAATTCCTTCACCAATCCAAAAAATTTGTCAACACTGTTGGTCCCTCAAGATCTTGGGGTTGTAAAATGTGGGCAATTGGATGAAAAAAATTGATGGACCCTTCTGAACTATCTGGAAAATATTTGAAGAAAGATTCTGTCAAATACTCCCCTAAAGAGTATTATTTTTGAACCTTGGGTCTGACAAGGTCTCTTATATATTTGGCCAAATGTTTCAAAAATTAGCCAAACTTGTTTTCAAATACAACCGTGAAGCTATGATGGACAACAACATCCCTTCCTTCTCCTCATGGAAATTTTTATCTGGCCTTACTGCTTTTGACTGCTCACCTCACATCAACTTCACCTCAGACGCCTTCTACAACTTTCCCCATATTGACAAAGGTGATTTCTCTGGCTATTCCTTTTTACTTGTGGTCCCAACAAAAAAAATGGAATGGACAACTTATCAACAACAAGGATGAATATCAAGTCTCTGACGGCCAATTTGTGTTCCCAGACTTGGGTTTTGGGATTGATTTCAAACAAAAGGGTATTTTGAAAATGGTTTGGGCATCAAACAAGTAAAAACACTGAAATTTTCCTGCAGTAGATACTGCCACCCATACTAGGATGGCCATGTCCATGAAAATCAATAGAACAACTCAAAACACTAGCAAGGACTTGGCCAGTGGCAAAATATATCTTGGGAAAAAAAATATAAATGAAAATAAAAAAGATTTTTTCATTGGTGGTGTTGAAAATACTATCAAACCTTGTTGCAATAAAAAATAATAATTTTGTTTTTATTTTTAAAATTTTTATCAAACTAAATATATTTACAAACCAAGCAATTGAGTAATTTCCTTTATTTCATCCACAGTTCTACTGCTACTAATACATGCCATGGCTACCAATAACCTATCTTTTTTTTCTGTGGGTAGCCTTTCCCTCTCTTTTTTGAGTTTTTGTTGCTCCCGATCCTTATCCTTTTCCTCTTTTTGGAACTCCAGCTTGGCCTGTTTGATTTGCCACTCAGAATCCAACTTGTTTTGATGAGCCAAACTTTCATTTTTCCTATTTTGATGATTCATAGCAAGTTGATGATCCCACTTCTCCTTTTCAAATTGAAGTTTTCCAGATTCTATTTTTTATTTCACTGTTTTTTTGGAGGGGAATAGGAATGAGCTTGATTTTGAAAGCCAGTACAATCAATCAATAAACTTACTTGAATCTTTCTTCTCCAAAATATTCTCAAAGCCAGAAAAATTTGAAGTGTTTCTCCGCTTTTGATGGCTATTAGGGTTGCGTTTGATGGAATTGGAGGCCTTTTGCTTTCCCTTTGAAGAGGAGGTTTGTGTGGGAACTTCATTGCTCTCATTTGAAGGGGATGTGGAAGGCCCCATTGTCTTGAATATTTGGTCATTCAGGAACAGATGAGCCTGTTTTTTTACAATCTGAATCAGTCAGGATTAACCAAAAAGAAGAGAAAAGATCTTGGTTCCTTACTTGAGCAGATGATGAAAATGGTGGTGATACAGGAATAACTTGCTCCTTGTTGGCCAAGTCATTAAGTTCTTCCACCCCAGGAAGAGAGCAATCCAAAGAAGGAAGTGAGGGGTCCAAGGAAGTGTTTGAATTGTTGATCAATGCTGATTTAGAGGTGATTGGAGTTGATTCTGTTTGAATATCCTTCTCCACATCAGATTGGGGCCACTCATAGGTTTCATCAGGATCATCATTTCTAGGATGAGAATCCACAGCCAGGTCCTCAGAATCAACTGAATCCAATTGTTGGGCATCAAAAGCGGCTAAAGGGGTGATATTGGCATTCTTTCCAAAGATTTCATCCATTGGAACATAAAAAAGACAAATGGAGTCCAACTTATCAACCACCAAGTTGATTCCCTTTGCTTTATTGGAGTTGGTGATACCAAACCCAGTGGAGAATGACATTGATTGGGCTTTTTTTGTACTTGGTTTGATAGTTCTTGAATTGCTTTCGCATCTGTTTGTATGGAAGATCCAGCCTAACTTTGGTTTTATTCTTGAGTTTATTGGCCACCAGGAGATAACCATTAACCTTAGAGGCAGGAGGTTGACCAACTTGTGTTTCATTGTTGGATCCAAAGCAAGCATTGTAGTTGGATGGAATTTTGAGCCAGTTTACCAGGATGATTTGATCAGCTCTCTTGAGCTGACTTGAGCCTTTGGAAGCTGATGGGGGAGGATTGTTGGATGTTAAGTTCCTGGGTGATGTTTTCTTTGTTTGAGTGGAATTTCTGGGGGAGTGTTGTTGAGGGGCCATTTAAAAAGATTAAGTGGGATAAAGTGATGAAGCAATAAATCAATGACAGTTAGAATGTGATG
>CM062647.1:14857369-14887369 GCA_025617555.3 Puccinia polysora
TAAAAGGAAAAGTCCCAATAATGCATTGAGACTTGTTTTTTTTTATTTTCCTGGTTTTTGAATGGTTTTTTGAAGGTCTAAAAATAATTTGAAAAGTCTGAATGATTATTCATAAGGTTTTTCATAATAATCTACAAGGCTTCAATTTTTTAACTTTCACAAAAGAAATCCTTGAATTTCCTTTGTTTCCAAGGAAATTTCTGTGTGGGAAGAAAATCAAGGGCCTTGAAAATATCTGTGTATTCAAGGGTTAGTGAAAAAAAAAATGGCCAGAATTGAAAAAAAAAGTGTTGAAAAAAATCAAAAACAATGAAAAAGAAAAAATAAAAAGAAAAAATAAAAATAAAAAATAAGAAAGAAAAAAGAAAAAGAAAAAAGAAAAATAAAAAATAAAAAATAAAAAGAAAAAATAAAAAGAAAAAAGAAAAAGAAAAAGAAAAAAGAAAAAAGAAAAAGACAATAAAAAAAGGGGTAAATACAAAATAAAAAATTCAAATGCATAATCAAAATCAAAATTAAAACAGAATGAAAAATTGAATTTCGATGTATTCATGAAAAGCTCAATTCAAAAAAAATTGAAAATTTTTTTTAACAAAAAATATTAAATTTAACTTTGATTCAAGGTATAATTATTCATCAGAGTGTTGATTTATTTTCAAATTTTAGGGTTACGGATCTGAGGGCATCCAGGCCATTCTTTTTGCACTTTTCTAAAGATAATTTTCGGAATTCTTCTTTTTCAAAAATCAGATCAGTACGGTCACTGCAATGTAATTCAATATTGAAGGAGAAATCAAAACCAAAAAAGTTAGTCTATAAATAAGAATTAAGTTTCCTTTTATCAATTAAATTTATAAAATGTAATTATGAATCTTGACACAAATCCACTAAAATTTTCACGCAGCACAGGTCTGAAACAAAATTCTTAAAAGTTGTAAAAAAATATAAAATTAAGAATAAATACAAAAATTACCAATTCTTCCTGTTATGTAAGAATTTTCAATTCAATTCATGTATTACATAAATATTGTGCAGCAATATTCTGAGACCATCCACAAATAAATTTGATTTTTGGCTCCAAAACCTCAATAAATTCAAAACAGGATGCACTCACAATCCCAGGGGCTACACCTGCTGGAAGGTGCAGCCATGTTTTTCATGGTGATTGGTGATTCAATTGAAAAAAGGTTTTTTTCTCACCTTTAAAAAATAATTTGGAATCCTCCCAAAAATGGCTATATTTGGCTTTCTTGCTATATATTTTTCTTTATTTTATGTATAATTTTATTCACATTCTTCTAGAAATATTCAATTTTTTGAAAATGAACTTAATTTTTGTTATTTTTATTATTTTTCTTGTACTTAATTATGCTTTTTTTTCAGATCTGAGGTCGGATCTTAATTCCTTCCAAAAACAAGTATTTTTTTAAAGAAAAAATATTCAATTATTCTATATTAACTCAATTATTGCCCATTATTGGATTCTAAAAAGGTTTATTACACCAGAAATACCCAAAAGGGTGTATGGAGGCCTTATTTTATCCCTTCAAGGCCTATTAATGTTTACTGGCTCCAAACAGCTCAAAATTTTCTCAGAACGTTACCACCCCAAGAATTCCTTCAAACCTTAAATTGCATTCACACATCCTAAAGAGGCATATTTTTGTTATAATTATGGCAAGCAATTAGCTTAGGCAAATGAGCATTATTTAAAGAAAAAGAAATGCTTGACATCTGGTGTCAATAATTGCTAATGGGCTCTCACAATGGGGCAATACATTGGATGACATTGGTGATGAATTCAATTGGATGATGAATGGATGATGGAAAACAGCAGGGAGAAGAGCTTCTTAATTACAAAAGATTGGCCTCTTGTGAGCCCATGATACAACAAGCCAAAAGGCAAATTTTCCGCCCCAAAAGTGCTCTACAGGCTTGAAAGGCCTTGTTACTTGGTTTGGGCTGCATCAGCCCTCATGGCATCAGTCCCCCCTTACAACCAGCCTATTCTGTTCATTTCTGGTGTTTCCATTGTAATTAGGCTGAACCAGCCCCTTAGCTGTTCAACCCCTGGCCAATTGTCTGTTACAAACAGCCCTGTTACCTCACATGCTGGCTGGTTGCCTCATGCAACCAGCCCCTGGCCATACAAATGGCCAGGTGGGACCCAGGACACACCTGGGTCCATTTTCAGACTCACCTGGGGGTGTGACTGGTGGAAATGCCATCCCCCCCCCTCTTTCTCACAGATCCCAGGAGGGGGAAGTCAAATTCCCCAACCAGGACCCTGGGGGTTGATACCCCCAGGGTGTTGTCATAGGTAAGTGGGCTGGGGGGTGGTCAAATCCCCTCAGCTCCATTGCTCCTCCCCCTTGGTAAAGGGGGGGGGGAGAGCCCCCCTATTGTTTGATGGTGGGAGGGTGATCAAGTCCCCCCCACCGCTGGTTGCCTTTTTGCGGCCAGCCTAGCCACAGACATTTGATGGGAGGGTGATGAGGTCCCCCCCACCCTGACCGGTTGCTGGCTGTTTCAACCCAGACAGCCCTCCTCCTCCCCCTTGCAATGGCAAGGGAGGGAATGGGGAGGAGCCAGAGCCATTTTCCCCAGCTCCGCAGCTCTGAAAGCCAGCTGCCACCCAGCGCGGCAGCTGCAATTGGCTCAACAGCCATGAACGAGGTGGGGGGACTCCATTTTGAGTCCCTCTGCCCCCTACAACGGCCCTGCGTGGGCTGTTGGGCCCCACAAACAGGCCAAAAGCAAAAACAGCCGCCCCAAGCGAGCCGCAACATGGGCGGCAGCCCCAAATGGGCTGCGACACGGGTGGCGGCCCCAATGGGCCGCCCCAAGCCCAAAAAGTGAGTTTAACATACTTTGGCGGGCCAGCCTGTCTGGCCAAGTATGTCAAAAATAAACCTTGGGCCCAATTATGCCCATACAAGCCCATTTGGCTGTATTTTCCCATATACCCCACCGGGCCCATTAGGGCCCGTGTACCAATAGGCCTGTTTCACACGTTTTGAGGCCAGTTTCCCCAAATTGGTGACATCCACACAGGCACGTATGGTTTGTGTGTGTGTCCAATGGGCCGCAGAGGCCCACATGTGCATCCCATTTGGATTACACTTATTTCTAGCACACGCGTAAGTGCATATGTATTTTAACAATTTTCACACCTCCTATAATCCTTTAAACCTTAAAAAGGTGTTTCAAACCTCAATTTTTTATATTAGGTTGTATCCAAGCTAGAAAACACACCATTCCTTTTTCCAAAACTTCCATTTTAATGTTGTGTTTCTAAAATATACATACCCCTTACCTGGTGTATTTCAAAATGGTGAGTTTCCTCAAAATAGTGGATTTCAAAAATCAACCCCCCCCTTTTTTACCTCTCAGCTTACCCTCCAACCCTCCGCCAAACTTGAATTTAAAAACAAACCATCAAATTAAAGTTCCATCCTCCTTACCCTCCATACCAAATCTGAAACAATCATGGTTATTTACCACCATACCTCAATTAGCCAAGAAGGGCATTCATTAAAGCATTTAATGAAATAATTAGGATAGCTGGAAAGCTGGCATTTGAATCAAAAGATATATATCCTAGCTGCCAATCATCTCTTGATTTTCAAAGCACTGGTTCATCAAACTTGAGAAAATAACATCAAAACTATCCTCATCATCCAGATCTTGGTGAAAGATGAAACCAAAGGATTAGACCTAGATTGGAAGGTTTATATTGATCAAATCCTCATTCACCAACCCACAAAAGACCATCCTCAACCAATCATGATGATCAGCATCCAGGCTCCAAAAATGAAGCTGATTCAATGAACCCCTAAAGCATCAAAGAAACAAGAAAAAAATACCCCAATCAGTCATATGAATCAAAGCAATCAATTTCAAGGGAAAGGGGGTGGTGGTGGTGGTGGGATTGCCAGAGGTACCAGAGAGGGGAGGTGGTGGTGGTTTGGTGAGGATGAGAGGTGGTGGTGGTGTTTGAGGGTGTATTAGTGGGTGGGTGAGGATGGGTGGTATTGGTGAGGTGGAGGTGGATGGTGGATTTGAGGTGGATAGTGAGTTGGTGAGGTTGGTGAGGTGGTGGTCGTGGGTGAGTTGATGGGATGTGTGTGAAGAAATGGAGATGGGATTTGTGTGAAGAAATGGAGTTGGGATTTGTATGGATTTTCTGATAAGGAGGTTTGGATGGGCTTTTTGCATTCAATGGATGGTGGATGGATGATAATTCATAAATGGCAGATTTGATGTTTGAAATGTGCCATTTCCATGAAACACAAATTTTGAAATAAAGCAGTTAGGGGTTATTTTTATTTCACAAACACACCATTAAAATTGTTGGTTTGTTCAAAAGAAAATGGAGGGTTTGCTAGCACTGATACTCCTTATGGATAATTTCATCACCTTTGAATATTAATATATATTCATTTACCTATCAAATCTATTAGTAGCAAAAGGCTTGGAAGGTGTTTGGCATCTACCAGGATTTAAGTCTTTGAATAGAGAATTTTTAACAACATTTTAAAGCCAGAATTTCAAAAAACTAAACTTTAAAGGAATCAAATAGTGTTGGGAAAGGGGGTGTGGAAAGTTGAAGAAACTGAGGGTTCTGTAAAATAAATTATTACTAACCACAGATAAATGAATTATTTTTAAAATCAATTAAAACATTGGAGATACTACTTGAGGATATCTAATTTCAGGAAAAGGTGGTCTAATAGAAACATGGAAGAATGATAAAAATTTTGCAGATATTTTTGAGAAATGATTTATGGAGATTAGGGAGACAAGGAGGGAAACAATGAATGCATTCAGAAAGATATATTTGGTTTAAGTAATTGATCAGATCAGGAAGGTAAATTTTAGGGAAATGGGAAGGGAAATTTGAGGATTTCAAGGATGCCTGATTAGTCAAGTTTTATTTAACCAGGGAAGTTTCACTGGGGTGAATTTTCAAGTAGGATTTAATTTGGAGATAGAAAGAAATAGTAGATCACCCTTAGAGTGATCATTTTGGCTGATCATGCAATAAATTCATATCATTTCCCAAAATCTAAATATCAATATTCAAGCCTTTTTTTTATCTTGGAACAAATCTTTAAGAGTTACAGGCCTTCCTGGAGTGGTTAATTACACCAGAAGGTAAAATTGTAGAAATTATTTCAAATAAATGTTTTGATTTACTAATTTTTGATTTTTTAACATTTCCTGGTCTCAAACCATCTTTACCTCTGAAATGGAAAGCCATAAATACATTCTTTCATGGACCCCCCATGAAGCCTTCTTGGGCTCTATAGCCAGGAAAAACTAATCATCCTCAATAAATTTTTAATTTTTAATATTATCTTGAGGCCTGGGTTAAATGAAGTGTGTAATTGATTTCTTATTCTATCTTATGGATTGTTCATATATTAGTTTTGTGTATTTTTTGTTAGGAGGATTGAAATGGAAAGAAGGGAATTTAGGAAATATGAAAGAATGATATTCTTTTTCATTTGAGAGATTTGACAAAAATTGTAATTAATATTATTATCATAATAACTAACCATTCTTTTTAATAGAATTAAATCATTAATTAGTAAGAATATTGCAGATTAGGAAGGGCATTCATATATTATTCAAGAGATATATTTCAAAATTATATTTTTTATTTTGGATTTATTTTATTAGTTTATTTTTCATTTCAGAGATATTTTATATTTAATTTTGATTAATCCTACTTTTTATAAATCCAGCAATGAATATCTCATAAGGAGGAATAACTCAGCATCAGAAAGTAAAAAAATTATTGACCAATAAAGTATCATGGCCAATTAGAGCCCAAATTTTGAGCAGGGCCTGGTGAAAAAATTATTCACAGACTAGTATCTTAGACCAATTTTTTTCCCAAAATGAAAAGTCATAAGTTACTACCCAACATTTTCTGGGAATATTTCATGTTTTATTTGAGTTCAGAGATTTATTTGTCAATGAACCTGACCATATGTAAGAAATTTTTAGCTCATGAATTAATAAGAGAGTTATTATCAGTCATAAATCCAAAATTTTACACAATACTGGTATGAATTTTATTTATTCAAGAGAAATAAAATCAAAATAAGGTACTTATCATGGTTATTTTCATTGAATGTGGCTGGTTGGATCTTTTTTTTTATTTGAATGCTACAGGATGTAAGATATTTTAATGAATAAACTGAGGAAGAATGAATTCAATGGTGTAATCACTTTAGTGTTTTTTTGAACATAGTGCAAGCCAATTTTTTAAAACAAGACGTAATGGGTGCTTTTTTTGATTCATTCTTCAGAGATTTTCACTCTAAATCAGCTTTTTTCTGTAAGAAAAAACTGAATATATTCTCAAAAATTATTTTAAAGTTTTATTATTTTCTTTAAGAAATATTGAATACATCCTTGGTCAAAATTAACAAAAAAAAGAAATTTGGAGAGTATTAAAAGAATTTGTTGCATTCCAGTCAAAAATTTGCTATTTTTTGTCTCTATCAATAGTATTAAATTTTCCCAAAAGAAAAACACCAAAGAAATGAAAATTCCTTTTAATTGAAATTGCACTTGCAACTTTTCCTGTGGACATTTATTGCTTTGAGTCATCCCAAGAATTTTTCAAAATTCTCAATGTGATATTCAGATGATTTCGAGTAGACTGGTATATAATCAATGTATGCTGCGTTAAATAATTCCACAAGATTGGAAAAAAGTTTATTTAAAATTTTTTGAAGTTTAAAAAGATGATTATAGAGACCAAAAGGAAAGACACTATACTCATAGCTTCAATAATAATTTCTCATAGTAGTAAAATATGTTTGAAAATCAGATACTTCAATAAATTTCTAGTCTCCCTGAAGTTCTAACTTTGAGAAATGAGGAGCTCTTCTAAAAATTCTTAAAAGGTGAAAATGTCATAACGGCAGTTCTGACACTCCTTCAACTAAAACAATCCAACCTCTTCCACCAGCTTCACCCTCTACCTGTATGGTATAATCTCTATGTCCATGCAAACCCCACCACTGTGTCATGTGATTCCTTCAACCTTCCCAGGATCTATCCCTCTCTCCATGGCTTGGCACATCCTCCATCTCTCCCCAACCCAATTGGTATATGAGTTAGTACATATTAAACTTATTACATACATAGTTCATACTCTCCACTGTCTTTTCAGCCCATACTCCCAGGACTCCAGATCAGTACATGTCAAACCTTCCTGGATAGGCCCATCACCCAATTAGTCAACTACAGCCTCCAGCCCAATCAGTCAAAATTTAGTACCGTGAGAAATCCAACCTGCAAAACCAGCCACTCATCCTTCAAGGCCTCCTTCTCAGCTCTCAAATATACTGGCCTCTCCTTCCCTCCTGGACTAATTTCCCCCAAGGAATCAGTATACTACTTCTTACTGGTTAGTCCCTCTTCCAGTAGGTGTCATCTCAGCACAAGAAAACCTTCACCCAGCCTGCTTAACTCATATCAAATTCTCCCTTCCTGGTGTTACTCTTATAGGATTCAACAACAACTTATTCAATAACCTCCTCCTGGACTTCTCCATTCCATTCTTACATATTCTCATAACTTGTAATCCTCCTCTCATCTTCTTCTTTGCAATTACAACAAATCATCCTTGAGTTCTATGAGTAGTAGTGCCTGTGCCTTCAGCCCCTTGCACACCAGGGGCAGTGGTGACAGAAACATAGGTGGAGCTGGGGAGGAATTATTTTCATAAACCTGACTTAGTTTCATTTAATCAACACATAGAAGAAATCTTCCATATTTCTTTGGAAAAAAAATTCAAGGAGAGCCATTGTGGGAGTTTCTGGTTTAGATAAATTCTCTATTAATCCTCAAAGTTTGACTTATTCTTGCTTTGAGAGAGAAAATTGGATTGGGTAGAAGATCTGAGCCCACAAGTTTGATCTTATGATTGTAAAAAAAATGGAGAGGGGTGCTATCTGCTTTTATGGCTGAGAAGAAATTAGAATTTTCATTATAAACTGGTAATGAAGACTCTGATATTTTGTAAATATTCTATTCTATCATCATATTTTATTTTTGAGTTTAAACAGTTGAACTGATGCATAAATATTGAGGAACTCAAAAGAAAAATTTTGGCAAGTATTTGAAAAGATGAAAGTTGGAAAATCAGGCTAAAACATTTTAGATCATTAAAAAAATTAATATTTTGAAAGAATTTCAGGATATTGAAAATATACTTTCAGAAATCATTTTTCAACCTCAATTTCAATTTTGGAAGGCTTTTGAGCTCTTGTTTGATGGAATAAATAATATCTTAGGGATGCTATGTTTCAGGTTAGATTAATACCTCCTTCCAATTCACATCAGGAATTCAATCTAGAATATATTTTTTTCCTAGGATTTTATAATACCTTAAAATTATTTCCAGGAAAGATAAATCCAATTGGAAGTTGGGAAAGAGGGAAATAAAAAAATTGATTTTGCCTTATTGGTCACCCAATTATATGGCTTGGGTGGACTAATCAATAAATATTTGGGTAAAATTTATACCTCAAAACACATATTTTCTTTTGAATCAGTAGATCCTCAGCTTATAAAAGGTAAATTGGTGCATATAAAATCTAAAATCCCAAAAAATTAAATTGGTTTCTTTTAGAAATACCACATTTTTCATTTTTTTTATTTCTGAAGATGAATAAAACTTTTGCTTATTCATTTTGATGTTTTTTTTTAAAAAAAAATATATACTTGTCTTGAAATAAGCTTTTTAAATTTTTAATGTTAAATTTCAAACCCATCTGAATTGTGAATGGCCATTTGCAACGCATCTGAGTTGTGAACCTCCATTCACAACTCAAAATGGGTCCTTTGGCGCGGTTCAGGGTCCATCTGAGTGGTGAATGGCCATTCACAAATCAAAATGGTTCCTGATGAAGTCAGAGTCGAGGAATCCGATGGGAGAACGATGAAAAGGAGATGAGGAGATCTTATGTCGCCAAGGGAAGCGGATCAGAGGAGAGTTGAGGGAGCACTCCCGGTTCAAAGTGAGGAAGATCTGATAATGATCAATTGGCTGGACTAGTACTTGGTTTAAATAGACTAGATACAAGCCAAAAGTAGCACAGACCAATTTGTGGTACGGGAAAGAGAAATATTATGAATAATGAATGAAATAATAGTCAGAGAGATACCACATAATCAGTGACACACAAAGCACAGGTCAGAGACACTTCAAGGACATAAGACAGGACATGAGAGTGACAAAAGAGGAGTGGATATCACAGACAACTGAGGCATTAATTCAAGCTGATCTGGCATATTAAACAGACATTATAGTTAAGAGAGAAGATGATAGGAAAGGAGGTCATTAGAGATAAGAATACCTATAGATGAACAGTGATCAGGGCTCATGGCTACAAGATTTGATCATAGAAGGATAATCAGACTACTCAGACTAGCATTCTTTCAGACATATTCATAACTTAACCTAGAATTAAACAATCAAGTATAACAACTGATTAGAGCAGCAAGAGGAGACATCTACCATAATGCTACTACTTTTATGAGGCTATAACAATGATTGAATAATGAAATTATAAGGAGTGTAGTTGATTCAGATTTGGAGGATTTAAGTGAGAGCAGAAAACAGCAGAATTCCAACACGCCCCCTCTGCTCATACTTAAGGACTAGAGAACTAACAGACAATTTATTTTAGGGATGAGTGGTGAAGTAAACTGGTCGCGCGGCAGAATAGGTGGGATCTTGATAAAGGTCGCGCAGCAGGATGGGTGGTAAGGTGATTGACAGACTGGCAACAGCGAGGTGGTCGGAGGGGTAGTGGAGACCAAGAGTGAGCAAAGGGTCGCAGAGGAGCTAATTGGCGACCTTAATCATGGTACTTGACATCTTCGAAGCGGATGTTGTCGTAGTGGTACCGGTTTCCATCAGGGGTGCAGAAATAGGTGAAATTGCCTGATCGCACGGTGTGATTGGCATTGTCATTTGCAACCTGGGCACAGTGGGCTTCGGCCTTCGGAGCCTTTTTTGGAAATCTCACCCAGCAGTTGGAAGAGCGGTCGCCGGGCTTTTTGCAGTACGCACAGACGGACACGGTACCGGAGGTGGCTGACGTTTCAGTCGATTGATGATTTCTTGATGAAGTATAAAGGGCCTGTATCAAAGATCCATAGTCATTCGCGGGTGGATCATTGCCCTTTTCTTTGCTAGTGACCGCGTAAACCTTGAGTTGCTTGACGATCGATTCAAAGGATTCAGAGGCAAATCCCATTGCTACAACGTCCTGGAAAGATTGAAAGTCGTCCTTTGGTAGCTTTCGCAACATGAGTAGGATTTTAATCTGATCATCGAGGCGAACTCCAGCAAGCACTAATCTCTGATTAGCCATTTGGATGGATGGGCAAAATCGTTTGACTGACTGATACTCCAAGTCTAGAAACGCATCGAGAGCAGCCAAGCGAGCCGCCAAGTTGTTTCCGGCATATTTTGTTTGAAGCAATTTCCAGACGGCTCAACCGTTGAATCTGTCACTTGGAGGAAGTGTGGTGCTGATGAGAGCAAGGTTACCTGCATCAAGATGTTGAACAATCATTGTGTACGCCTTCCTGTTCTTCTTGATGAACAGCGTCTTTTCAACCTCATTCTCAATTTGTTTGTGAGAGAATCGGCCGGAGACCACTTCGAGAGCTTCCATGTCCTCTGGTTTTGCTTTCATTGGAACAATCCAAATCGCATAATTATCTGAAGTAAGAAGGAGACGAGTAGAGGTGTCAATATTTTGTTCCATGATGAGCTGATGGACAAGCTAAGAGAAATTGTGAGTGGAGCACAATTTTGAATGTTAATTGTGATGAAGTCAGAGTTGAGGAATCCAATGGGAGAATGATGAAAAGGAGATGATGAGATCTTATGTTGCCAAGGGAAGCGGATCAGAGGAGAGTCAAGGGAGCACTCCCGGTTCAAAGTGAGGAAGATCTGATAATGATCAATTGGCTGGACTAGTACTTGGTTTAAATAGACTAGATACAAGCCAAAAGTAGCACAGACCAATTTGTGGTACGGGAAAGAGAAATATTATGAATAATGAATGAAATAATAGTCATAGAGATACCACATAATCAGTGACACACAAAGCACAGGTCAGAGACACTTCAAGGACATAAGACAGGACATGAGAGTGACAAAAGAGGAGTGGATATCACAGACAACTGAGGCGTTAATTCAAGCTGATCTGGCATATTAAACAGATATTATAGTTAAGAGAGAAGATGATACAAAAGGAGGTCATTAGAGATAAGAAGACCTATAGATGAACAGTGATCAGGGCTCATGGCTACAAGATTTGATCATAGAAGGATAATCAGACTACTCAGACTAGCATTCTTTCAGACATATTCATAACTTAACCTAGAATTAAACAATCAAGGATAACAACTGATTAGAGCAGCAAGAGGAGACATCTACCATAATGCTACTACTTTTATGAGGCTATAACAATGATTGAATAATGAAAATATAAGGAGTGTAGTTGATTCAGATTTGGAGGACTTAAGTGAGAGCAGAAAACAGCAGAATTCCAACAGTTCCTATGGCGCGGTTCAGGGCCCATCTGAGCCTTTGATGGGCATTCACAATGATGGGTCCTGTGGTGCGGTTCAGGGTCCATCTGAGCAGTGAATGGCCATTTGCAACCCATTGGAGTTGTGAGAAAAGAAATTAAAAAATTAAAAATTAAAAAAAAAATAAAAAAATAAAAAAATAAAAATGAACACAGATCTTGAATCACCAAAAGAAAATAATCAAAAAGGAAGAAAAGGATCCAAAGGTGCAATGAGGTTTTTCTTTTGTTTTGATTTTTTTGATTTTTCAAATAAATTTTTTTAGGTAAAATGATAAATCCAAAAAATCAGCAACAAATATTAGAAATATCTTGAATTTTTTTTAAAAAAAACTTCCTGATAGATTAAATAATCAAATAAAAAATGAATTCAAAAGGCAAATGAAAGTATCCAAAAGTCCAATTAGAAATTTGGCTTTTTTTGATTTATCTGATTTTTTGAATGATTTTTATGAGGTAAAGAAATACATACATAGAATCAGGTAAAAATATTGGAAAGTGGTTTGATTGTTTTTTTAACTTAATGAGAGCTTCAATCACCCAAAAAAATAATTAAAAAGGCAACACAAAAGATCCCAAACTCCATTGGAAAATTTGATTTGTTGGATTTTTTGGATTAATTTTTTCAGCTAAAACAATAGATCCTAAAACTCTATGAAAGGCATTGGAAAGGCACTTTCTTTTATTTTTTTTAGAACACCTATTGCAAGCTGGAAGAACCAAAAAAAGTACTTAAAAAGGCAAAAAGAAAAATCCCAAACTCCACAGGAAAATGTGATTTCTTTGATTTTTTGGATCAATTTTTTAACATAAAAGAATACATCCAAAAAATCTGGAAAAAAAAATATTGAAAAGCTCTTTGTTTGTTTTTTAAACTTTATGAGAGCTAAAATAACCAAAACTAAAAAAAATAAAATGGTAAAAATAAAGATCCCAAACTCCATTGAAAAAGGTTTTTTTTTATTTTATTAATTTTTTTATTACATTTTTGAAGGGGTTCTAATGCCTCCATAATTATTTAAGATTTATTTTGGGGTCCTTAGGTACCCCAATTACCCCATAAAATTTCACATTTGGGGCTTTTTTGCTCCAAATGGGCCAAAAGTGTTGTTCACAACTCAGATAGAAAAACGTTTCAAATGGTGTTTCACAACTCAAATGGGTTGCAAAAGGCCGTTTGCAAACCTTTTGCAGCCTGGGGTTGCAAATTTAAACCATCCCTTTTTGAATTTTCCAAATTTATGAATTTCATAAACACTATTTCCACCAAAATATTAGATAAAAATTCAGGGAGTATTTTTCCAAATGGAAAAGGATGAATATCTGGCTTCTATATTTTTTGAATTAATGGTTTCAAAGGCCAATTTCTTAAAAAAAAATTCATCTTATTTTTCTCTCAACATTAAATAAACAACCATTTCTTTTCTTTCATAAACTACTGATCGTTCCTGATAAACAAAGTATATTCTTCCAGGAAGCTTGATGTTTTGAGTGGTTCTCTGGCCTCTGGATTTGAGCCAGAGATGAAATTTGAACTATTTTTTTTTGTTCTTCTTCAAGTTCTTTTATTTATTTTTTTTGAATATTAATTGGTTTTTAAGTAAATGTAAGATCAATATTCCAGAAATCAACTGATCAGAGCCAGCTGAAATATTATCAAGAAGTGAGACAACTAAAAGCAAGAACTCATAGCATAAAATTAGAAAATTACTAAATAAAGATAAAAATGTTTAAAATTCCTATGAGGAGTGGGAAAAAGTGCAATTATGATTGCTAAAATTAATTTTTACTGCACAAATAATCTATATCATAGTTAGAAAACCCCCCATTAGAAAATCACCATTTTTTTGACCAAACCTGGAATTTTAATGGAAGTTTCCTGAAATACACATGCCCTCTAACTGGTTTATTTCAAAATTTGTGCTTCATGGAGATTGTGGGTTTCAAAAATAAAATCTTCCATTTATGCATCATCATCCATCCATCATCCCTGGAATGGAAAAATTTATCCAAACCTCCACATTTTGAAATCCACACACATCCCCTCACTCACTATTTCTTCACACATCAAATCACCGAATTCAGTATCATCTCCATCAAAAAATAAAAAAATCACTCCATCCCACAAGATCATAAAATTATAATTATATTTCCCAATAAAATAATTGCTCCAAATTGAATTACCAGCCCCCTCAGCATTCCCAAGCAGACATTCCAAGATTTATTTCAAAAATGAATCAAGCTAACTGAACTTTGGTTACTATTTGACTCTGATTCATACCCTGACTTGGAATCTTATTTTTTATCTTTGATGATTTATTCTAAAAGGAATATGTGGTCTCAAGAATACAGATACCTCACCATCCCATTCATTAAATTAGAAATATCTATCTCCTCCCTGACTTGAGCATCCACCAACTATTCCAAAATTCTCTGGTGTCATTCATGAAAATTACAGAAATGATTGAAGATCACCACATATTTAAGAATAAATCTTGGAATCCTCCATTTGATCCAACAATCAAACTGGAAGTTCCTCTCCAGAGATTGAAATCAAATGTATCATATATTTATCAATTAGAGAATATCTTCTCATTTGGACATGTAACCATTTACTCATACACAATAAGGGATAGGATTGCTATTCTAGGGCTTAATTTCTAATTCCTTGCCTGGCCAACCAAAGAATAGAACAAGAATATATCTCATGTAATGGAAAATGAAGTTTTTCCTGGTTTTATTAGATTTTTTTTATGGAAACAATCCCTTTATCCAAAACCCCAAGCTTTATGGAACCCACAATTTTCATGGAATAAAAGGCAATCCATTCTTTCATTTTCAAATATTTTTTGTGAGAGACTGAACAGCCATCCTTCCTCTGTTCAATTAGATACTCTTTTGCTTTTGAACTAGTTTGTGATAAAAAAAGAATTTAATCTGCCCAGTTGCCACAAGGGCTGCTGGTGTGCAAGTAGGGCTTGGCACCAGGGTAATCTACTCACAGCAGGCTTTAGGTAAGATTAAATGAGATTTCCTGCAGGGAGCCGGGCAATTGATGGAGTAAGGTTAAGAGTGCTTGTGTGAAACATTCTGTGATGGATTTCCTAGTAAGAAGTAGTAAACTTATTTATTGGTGAACGGTAGGAGGAAGAAAGAGGAGGCCAGTTTATATAGACAAGGATCTGGCTCTGACTAGAGGTACAAAAGGTTAAGGGGTTAGGACTACATATTTAATGACTAGATCAGTCAAGATAACAGAGGGGGGCTAGTCAGGTAATACTACTACATTGGGATAGGCTGTCTACTACATTGGGGAAAGCTCACAGTCCTGGGCTTTCTAAGGTGGGGGTGTACATTTGAAGGATGCACAGTTTACATGAGATTCATTAAACTATGTGTTAAAATGCGGATGCACTCAGGTAATGTGCATAGGAGTGTGTAATCCAAATGGGATGCAAAAATGGGCCTCCACGGACCATTGGACATGACGTGGGCCACGTGGGCCTTGGTGGGTGTTATTGGTTTTGGGCATTTGGGCGCCAAAACACGTTTTTATGGTCTTTTGGGACACGGGCCCTCACGGGCCCGCCAGGGTGGATGGGCCACCCAAGCCAGATGGGCTTATTTGGGCATAAAAGGGCCCAAGCTTTATCATGGACATACTTGGCCAGACGGGCTGGCCCGCCAAAGTATGTAATTCTCACGATTTGGGCATGGGGGGGCCCATTGGGGCCGCCGCCCCTGTTGCAGCCTGCTAGGGGCCGCCCCCCGTGTCGCGGCCTGTTTGGGGCCGCCCCCGTGTCGTGGCCCGCTCGGGGCCGCTGCCCGCGTCGCGGCCTGTGTGGGGCCGCCTGTGTTTCTTGATACAGCCCACGCGGGGCTGTCGCGCGGCCGAGGGATCCCGCGCGGGCCCGGCTGTTTGCGCTAGGCAACCAGCGCCACAGAGCCGGGGCTGGCGGCCCCTGCTCACTCCCCCTCCCCTCGCTTGCCATTGCAAGGGGGGTGGGGGCAAGTTGGCTGGGTTGAACCAGCCAGCAACCAACAGCTACAGTGCGGTTGGTCAGGGCAGGGGGGACCTGACCACCCCCTTTCCCAAGGAGGTGGCGGCGCCGGCCGCAAGGGTAGCAACTGGCGGGTGGGGGGGAATTCATCACCCCCCCACCATTGATTGGTTGAGGCAACCAAGCAGGACAGGGGCGCTCTCCCCCCCCCCTTTACCAAGGGGGAGGAGCAATGGGCCTGGGGGGACCTGATCACCTCCCAGGCCAATTTTCTTGACAACGCCCTGGGGGTATCAACCCCCAGGGCCCCTGGTGAGGGGATTTGACCGCCCCACCAGGGATTTGAGAGAAAGAGGGGGGGGGACAGCATGTCCGCTGGTCACCCCCCCCCCCCCCCCTGTGAGTCTGAGACGGGACCCTGGTGTGCCCTGGGTCCCACCTGGCCCATTTGGGGGGCCAGGGGCTGGCTGCATGAGGCAACCAGCCCGGAAACAAGGCAATGAGGTCATCATGGCTGGTTGTAACGGACAACCAGCCAAGGGGATCGAACATTTAAGGGGCTGGTTCAGCACCATTGAGGTGGAAACACCAGAAATAACCGGAATAGGCTGGTTGTAAGGGTACAGGGACTGATGCCATGTGGGCTGATGTAGTCCAAACCAAGTAACAAGGCCAGTAGAGCCTGTAGAGCTCTTTTGGGGCGGAAAATTTGCCTTTTGGCTTGTTGTATCATGGGCTCACAAGAGGCCAATCTTTTGTACTTAAGGAGCTCTTCTCCCTGCTGTTTTCCATCCATTCATTCCTTGTTTCAATCAAATTCATGCTAAATATTGCCCCATTGTGAGAGCCCCATTAGACAATGTTGACACCCAGTGTCCAGAATTTCTTTTGCTTTAAATAATGCTCATTTGCCTAAGCTAATTTCTGGCCATAATTCTAACACATTATCAGTACCATCATCATCATTATTTCCAAGCAAAATAGACCCTTATACCTTACTTTGGACAACCTCAAGGACCTCAAGTTTTCCAAGAAGATGTCTTATATCCCAGAGTCCAGATCCACCAAGATAGTTTTGAATATTCAGAACTATAATGCTTGGGCTGTCCTTATGGAAAGTGAGTTGGCTAACATCTGTTGTGGGGATATTATGAAAGTAGATGATAATTTGATCAGTTCAGAGGTGGAGAAGAAGGCCTATCATCTTACTCTTAGACACTTGGAGGAGCATCATGTAACATGGGTTGCTGATACTCTGTTGGAGGAACAGAAGAGGAAGGGGAGTGTTTTATGGAAAATGCTCAAGTCAAAGTATGCTGGTGACTCTGTTCATCAAAAGGGGATTGCTTTCAATAGATTTTTTAAGTTGAAATTTGGTAACTGTAAACAATTTGTGGGGGAAGTTAGATCTAGTATTGCTAGGTTCAAGTCATCTGGGCTGAACATGGATCCTGAGTGTTTGTCACTCTTAATTCTTCAAAAGCTGCCAAAAGAATATGAGTCCTTGGTCAGGATCATATCTCAGTTGGATCCCCTTCCAGGAGAAGAGGATGTGCTTAGAAGGATTGAAAAGGATGATCTTCAATTCAAGATGAAGGAGAGCACAGGAACTGCTCTGGTGGGAAAGACAGGAAAATCTGGGAAGAAGGCAAAGGCCAAAAAGGATTTATAAAAGGTCTTGTGTTATAATTGTCAGAATAAGGTTCACTATGCAAAGGATTGCAAGGAGGCCAAGAAAAGGAAGAAATCCAAGGAAAGTGAAAAGGAAGACAAAGAGGTCAACCTTATCATGGAAAATGTTGCTATGGTGGCAGTGGATGCTTCAATGGAACAAGCTGTTGTGGAATAAGTCCCCAACAAGAAGGCTAAAATCAAGAGATGGACTTGATTGATTATGAAGTGTGTAATCTTAACCTTGAAAATGAGAACTTATCAGTGGCTGATAATTCTTCATTCCTTACAGGAGGATTGTTGAAGGAGGATGTTCTTGTTTTGATTGATTCTGGTTGTACAGACCACATGTTTTTTGAGCCAAATTTGTTTTCAAATATTAGAGATTTTGATGGTGTTGTAAATATTGGCCAAAAAGGAAGAACAATCCCAATTAAGGGTATTGTAAAAGTTATTCTTGCAAATCACATGGGTTTCAAAATAATTTTTGAGAAAGTGTTCTATGTACCAGATTTGCCTTATAACCTTGTGTCTCTTGGAGTGCTCTGGAAAAAGGGTTTCCAGATTTTTTATCTTAAAGAAGATAAGTTTGTTATTGATTTGAATGGGAGAACTATCCTGAGTGGAAAAGTTCGGAATAAGTTGCTCTGTGCTGACTTGTTCAAGATTTCAGCTCTGAGCACTGTTGCTCAAAATAGAAGTGGCCATAAGGTAAAGGACAGCAACTGTGAGAGTTTTACCTTAGGGGCCAAGACCAGGAATGTGTTCTCAAAGAGTAGAGACCACACAGAAGTTCCTAGAGAGGAATTCTCCATTGATTTGGCAGGGCCATTTTCACCAGTGTCTCTTGGAGGGGCAAGATACTTCATCAATTTGGTTGATACAGCAACTAATTTTGTTTGGGTAAAACCAATAAGATCAAAGGATCAAACCACAGAAGAGGTTTCAGTAATCTTCAAAGTCTGGAAACAGAATGGTTTGATGAGGGAGATCAAGAGGGTTATTACTGATGGAGGGGGTGAGTTTGTGAGTAAAGATTTTGAGAAACTATTGAATGATTATGGTATCACTCATATAGTTACTACTGCTAGTACTCTGCAAAACAATGGAATAGTTGAGAGGATGAATAGGACTTTATTGGAAAAATTCAGAACTATTATGGCTCAATCTGGTCTACCAAAGTTTTTATGGGCTGAGTTGGTGTGCACAGTGTGTCTGTTGCACAATATTGTAAGTTTTAATGGGAATTGTCCTCATTATCAGTTTTGGAAGTTGTACCCCAAAACATCACACCTAAGAACAATTGGTTGCTTGGTGTATTATAGTGTCCATCATAATGAGATGGTTGGAAAGTTAGATCCTAGAGCCAGGACAGGGGCACTTGTGGGCTATGACTTAATAAGTAAGTCATACAGGATTTATTGTCCAGGGACAAGAAAGGTTATCCGTAGTAGGGATGTACAATTTGAAGAAAGTACCTTTCCACTCAAAAGGGGTGAGCCTAGTGCTGTTCAGGAATCACAGCAGAAAATAGCATTGGAGCCTATTTCCCCAGCAGAGGCTGGAGAGAATATCATTAGTGATGATATTGAGGTGGCAGACGTGCCACAGGAGGGTTCAGTACCCACTTCAGGGGAGTCTGTGGAATAAGAACCTGATGAGCCTCCACCTCCAGTTAGAAGGAGTGGCAGGATGAGAATTCCTGTTGATAGGTATGGGGAATGGAAGTCCCATTATGCTTCTGCGGAATATGAGGAAGATACACTTCAGGAACAGTGTATGCTTAATGAGATTCTGCAGTTGAGTTCAGAAATGGGTAATAGAGTTAACCCAAATATCTTTGGCCAAGCTATGAATTCTGATGAGAGAGCCAATTGGAAGACAGCTATTTTTGAGGAATTTGATTCTCTAGAGAATAATAGTGTGTTTGAAGTGGTTAAGTGGGATTCATTCCAAAAGGAAAGACCATTGTTGGGTATAGATTAGTGTTAACAAAGAAGTTTGATACTAATGGAGTTTTGAAGAGGTTCAAGGCTAGATGCGTTGCAAAGGGCTTCAAACAGAGAGAGGGTATTGATTACCAGGAGACTTCCTTGCCAACTGGAAGGCTGTCTACCTTCAGGTACATCATTTCTTTGGCAGTGGAGTTGGGTGAAGAAATCAGACAGGCTGATTTTGTGACTGCATACTTGAATGAAAAACTTGGAGAGGAAGAGACTGTTTATATGTCGATTCCTGATGGTTTCAAGGAATGGCTGGTCGAGACCAAGCCAGAAACTATGAAGAAAATCTGTGTGAGAAGTTTCCTCTCAGCAGATAAAGGGGAGTATGTCCTCAATCTGTGTAGATCCCTGTATGCATTGAAGCAAGCATCTAGGTCATGGCATAATACTATGAGCATGAAACTGATAGAGATTGGTTTCAAAACAAGTTTGGCTGACCCTTGTCTCTTTGTGAGAAAGGATGCAATTTTGTTTGTATGGGTTGATGACATTATCATTATTGGGAATGGTAAGGAGAGAGTCATTGAGACACTCAAAAAGGAGTTCAAGATAAAAGATCTTGGTCTGGCACAGCAGGTGCTGGGAATGAAAGTTAGTAAGAGCAAGAATGGGATCAGGTTGGATCAGAACCGTTATGTGTCAGCTCTACTTAAGCAGTATGGCTTAGAAGATGCAAAGGAGTTTGGTACTCCAATGCAGTCTAACATTTGGTTAGAAAAGTCTACAGATGAAGAGCATCTAGATTTTGTTCAATCTGTGAATGATTATAGATCAGCTATTGGATCTTTTAATTATTTGGGGCAGTGTACAAGGCCAGATATTACTTATGCAATTGGGATTTTGTCACAAAACTTAGAGAAACCATGCATGAGGCATTGGTCAGCATTTCAGAGAGTTATGAGGTATCTTTAAGGAACAAGCAGTCTGTGACTGCATTTTTCAAAGTCATCAAACTTTGACTTGGTTGGTTATTCTAATGCAAGTTGGGCAGATGGTAACACTAGGGAATCAACAAGTGGTTTCCTATTCTTCTTAGGAAATAATCTAGTGTCTTGGATGTCTAAAAAGGTGTCAGCAATAAGTCTTTTGTCAACAGAAGCAGAGTACAGAGCGTACTTGTCAGCTTCACAGGAATCAATATGGTTGAGAAAGGTCTTAGAGGATACTCATAAACCACAAGGGTTTGCGTTGTTGTATTCTGATAACCAGAGTGCCATTGCGTTGGCAGAAAATCAAGTGTTCCATTCTAGAACAAAACATATTGATGTTTATTATAACTATATACAGGATGCAGCTAACTGAAAAGAGATAGTGTTACGGTACATGCCTACTGGGGCAATGATTGCGGATATCTTAACTAAGGCTTTAGATAGGAACAAACATGAAGGTTTTGTGTCTAGTATGCGTATGGCATCCCTTTCAGATTAAAGGGGTGTGTTAAAATGGGGATGCACTCAGGTAATGTGCATAGGAGTGTTTAATCCAAATGGAATGCAAAAATGGGCCTCCAAGGCCCATTAAACATCACGTGGGCCACGTGGGCCTATGTGGGTGTTATTGGTTTTGGGCATTTGGGCGCCAAAACACGTTTTTATGGTCTTTTGGGACACGGGCCCGCCAGGGTGGATGGGCCACCCAAGCCAGATGGGCTTATTTGGGCATAAAAGGGCCCAAGCTTTATTATAGACATACTTGGCCAGACGGGCTGGCGCGCCAAAGTATGTAATTCTCACAATTTGGGCTTGGGGCCGCCACCCCTGTTGCGGCCTGCTCAGGGCCATTGCCCGCATTGCGGCCTGTTTGAGGCCGCCTGTGTTTCTTGGTATGGCCCACGCGGGGCCCAACGGCCCGTGCAGGGCTGTTGCGCAGCCAAGGGATCCCGCGCGGGCCCGGCTGGTCGCGCAGGCCCAGCTGGTTGCGCTAGGCGACCAGTGCCACGGAGCCGGGGCTTGCGGCCCCGGCTTGCTCCCCCTCCCCTTGCTTGCCATTGCAAGGGGGATGGGGAAAAGCTGGCTGGGTTGAACCAGCCAGCAACCAACCGCTACAGTGCGGTCGGTCAGGGAAGGGGGGACCTGACCACCCCCTTGCCCAAGGAGGTGGCAGCACCGGCCGCAAGGGTAGCAACCGGCAGGTGGGGGGGAATTCATCACCCCCCCACCATCAATTGGTTGAGGCAACCAAGCAGGACAGGGGTGCTCTCCCCCCCCCCCTTTACCAAGGGGGAGGAGCGATGGGCCTGGGGGGACCTGATCACCTCCCAGGCCAATTTACTTGAAAACTCCCTGGGGGTATCAACCCCCAGGGCCCCTGGTGAGGGGATTTGACCGCCCCCACCACGGATTTGAGAGAAAGAGGGGGGGGGACAGCATGTCCACTGGTCACACCCCCCCATGTGAGTCTGAGACCAGACCCAGGTGTGCCCTGGGTCCCACCTGGTCCATTTGAGGGGCCAGGGGCTGGCTGCATGAGGCAACCAGCCCGTAAACAAGGCAATGAGGTCATCATGGCTGGTTTTAACGGACAACCAGCCAAGGGGATTGAAAATTTAAGGGGCTGGTTCAGCCCCATTGAGGTGGAAACACCAGAAATAACCGGAATAGGCTGGTTGTAAGGGTACAGGGACTGATGCCATGTGGGCTGATGTAGTCCAAACCAAGTAACAAGGCCAGTAGAGCCTGTAGAGCTCTTTTGGGGCGGAAAATTTGCCTTTTGGCTTTTTGTATCATGGGCTCACAAGAGGCCAATCTTTTTTACTTAAGGAGCTCTTCTCCCTGCTGTTTTCCATCCATTCATTCATCATTCCAATCAAATTCATCCAAGATATTGCCCCATTGTGAGAGCCCCATTAGACAATATTGACACCCAGTGTCCAGCATTTCTTTTGCTTTAAATACTTCTCATTTGCCTAAGCTAATTGCTGGCCATAATTCTAACACTATGTACTAGGGTAGAGATAGTATGGGATAAAATCTGTAGGAGGATGTAAATAAGCATTCCCAAAAGATAAACCATGATGGAATATAGGATAGACAAAGTGAGTGAGGGCAGAAGATATGAAATCCTGGGAGATTAATTATGTGCACCCTTGTAGATTAAGTATATGCAAGCCTATGGAGTCTATCTGTATATTATGTGAGGATAGACTATATGTAGATATCCAGTGCATGTAGATCCTGAGTTTATGTAGTTTCTGAATATATCCTGAATTAAGTGCCCTTAGGATTTAGACTTCCTTTAAGCTGGATTTCCTTTGAAGTTAGATTAGACTGAGTTAGGCTTCAGTATGAAATTAACCCCTGGTGAAAATGAGGCCATCTCCTGATGACCATAAAAAAGGCTGTTTGAGAGGTCATCCTGTCTTTTTCCCAAAAGTCATGTCTGAACTGAGTTTTCCTTCTCACTAACTACAATGATAACCTCCTTCCAACCCACTACCATCTCTATCCTCTCATAAAATAACCCCTACAATAATTTATACCATGGAGAAAACAAACAACTATTATCCAGTCCAACAATACTTCCCTAGCTGTGACAGATTTAAGAAGATGGAAAGTGTTTGTACCACCAGTATCAAGCATAACTCATCCAATTTTGAAAGCTGTTTTCAGTATGGAAGGGCTTTTGAAATGGCCAAGCAGAATGGGAAGGCCTTGGGGCCAACTGTATGGGTCCAAGAAAAGATTCAACCTTTTGAGGTAAAGAAAGCTCCATAAAATGATTCCATGATGTTGGGTTATTCTTCCAGGCTGGGTGACGATTCTGGAAAGTGATTGTTGACTGTAATCTTTCCATGTTAAAGTTACCCAAGCACCAGAATATCTTGGTCTTTTATTGTTATATATTCCAAACGTGTCAAAAATTATTTCTTCTATAAACCCTTGTTGGATCCATAAACCAAAATTATTTTAGAGCAGGTAACAGAGTTTTTAATTTCCAAAATATTGGCATTGAACAGCCAGATAAATCCAGAGGTGAAAATTACCATAAAGCTTGTTCTTTTTCTTGATCCTGAAAAATTAAATTTTTCAACAAACCTGAAAAATTCAGAAAAAAAAAGTTTCTGTATGCATATTACTTCTCAATATTTGGAGACTGGAAATTATTCAATACATACCTCAAAAAAATTTACAACACAATTTCTCATTTTATCCTCAATAACCATAGCAAGTTCAAGCAACAGATCTTTAAACTCTTTGTAAAAGAAAATTACTTTCAAAACACAAAAAAAAACAAAATATTCTTGAAAGAAAAAAGGTTTTTCTTTGAATTGTATTTTGCATTTTGAAATTTTTTGGTCTAGCATCCAATGGATCAAGTTGGATTTATTATTTCATTTTTGAAAGTTTTGACTCAGTCTCCTGACCAAAAAAAATTATTTTTCTGGCAATAAACTCATAAAATCATAGAGTTTAATCTATTGGGTCATTGAGCTTGATAATGGCTATCACAAAAGCTATTCTAAAGACAAAAAAAGAACTATTGACTTCAAAACCCACAAAATCTTTAAAGCAACACTCAAACAGTCCAAATAATTTAAAATCTATGTAAACTTTGAACTCAAGCTCAAACCAAAAGTTAACATCATGGAACAAACAAAAATCCAATTTTCCGCAATAAAAATACTGCTTTACTTAAGAGTGAAAAAGGTTTTAGGCTATAGATGGAATTTCTGTGTATGTGCTTTGATGGAGGGCATTTTTTGAATATTTTTGCTGAGTGAATAGATTGAGATGTGGATAGTTCAAAAAAATAGCTTTTTTTTCTTGATATCTTGAAAGGAGAGTACAACTTATTTAAATTTCCCCAATCCAATCTATGAAATTTTCAGAACATCCACACTATAAGTTCAAAATTTGTCCTATAACATTCCAAAAATAACCCATGAAGTGTGATACAAGATTTGGGTCCTGATTTCTCTTTTATTATTCTAGCATTTTATCTCTTCAAAAATCTTATGCATTTTTAGACACATCCTTTTTGTGTATATTTTTAAGCAGAAAACTTGAGCTGTCTCATTATTTTTCCCATAAGGCAATATTGAAATTGATTTTTTCCTCTTTCACAATCTTTAAATTTTTTTATTTTAGCAAAATTTTGAATTCAAAAACCCTCAAAAACCATTCACAACCCAAAATGGGTTGCGTGGCGCAATTTGAAACCCATTCTGAGTTTTGAATTGCAAATAATAATAATAATAATAATAATGACAATTTGAAGATTTTATTTATTTCATTTTATTTATTTATATTTTATTTATATCTATATTTTTAATTTAATTAATAAATTCTTTCTTTCTTTCTTTATTTTTTTTATTTCATTTTTTTTATCTATATTTTTTTATATTTATATTTTTAATGTAATTGATTATTTTTTTTTATCTATTTTTTCTTTTTTTATCTTTTATTAAGATAAAAAAAAGAAATGAAAGATAAAAAAATTTAAAAAAATGTTAAAAATATATATATATAATATAACAAAAGTTTGCAAACGGCGTTTCCCACCCAGTTTCAACCACAGGGTTGGAAATTTAACATTTCCCTTTATTTTATTGTCTTTAAAATAAATAGCAGTGAAAATGCCATCCCAGGCCATGAATTTATGGTACACCATAATCCTGTTTCACACTGGCAAGAAGTGATAATTCAACTTTTTAGCTTGAATCCCCATTTTTCTCTTTCTTATTCCATAAAATAATTAAAAATCTTAACCAAAAACATTGTATATTTGGTTGAAAAATTTTCACCAGTATTTTTCCAATATCCTGAAATTTCTTCCCAATTTTTCTCTTTTAGTTATTTTAGGGTTATTTCTTATTTATCCTATTCACCTCTTTACAGTTTCTTAAAAAAGAAAATGTCACCTACTAAAATATGTATTTTTATATCCTCAATCCTTCTTTATCATCCCAATATTTCAATGAAGAAAATTTCTAGAGAGAATATTCCTAAATAATTGGATAGTCTTTTATTCCTGTTTATCATGAATTTCTAAAATGTTTTTTAAGGATTCAAATGCAATAAATATCCTTTGAACCATCCCTACAATTTCAAGATGAAGCTTATAGGCTTGGCTCTTCCTCCTGGTCTTGTTTACTCTCTCTCAAAGAAATAATCTACCAAAATTTGAAACTATATAGTGGAATATTTTGAAAAATCATTTATTTGACCAAGAAATTTGAAAACTTGCTCTCTTCTACTATTTGTTCCAAAGAAAAATCAAAGCATTTGTCTCTTTATTGAATATTTGAAACTGAATCAGTTCAAAAATAAAAATTCCTATCCAGTACCTCCCATGTCACATCTCCTTATCCGTTTCCACAGAGCTACTTGATTTTCAAATTAAAGCCTTTTAGGAGCCTGAAATATAATTAGGGAAATGTTCAATTGACGGCTCATTGAGCCATTCTCACATTTCAAAAGCGGGTGTGTGGCATACCACACGTTCCAATCTAAGCCGTGTACAACCCCCCATGGTTCAAAGAGTTGCGCAGCCAACCCAGCCTGGTCCCGCCGGCATGTTGGATTCCACACGACTACATTCAAGCCGTGTGGAGTTGTACACGGCTCAGATGTAGTCGTGTGGCATCCCACACGCCACTGGACCGCAGTGAGCCAAAAAAATGGAATTAAAGGGCACCAACATAACCCATGAATCAAATAAACCTTCAAAAAAACAGGAATCAACCATAAAATCAAACAAATCAAAAGATATTGATTTTTTGGTTAAAAAAAAACAAGTAAATAAATAAATAAATAAAAAACAAAAAAACTGGGACTATCCAATGGACTAGCCCCAAAGTAAAAAGACCCAAAAAAACACAAGTATATGGACTAGCCCTAAACTAAAAACACCAAAAAAAAGACAAGTAACTTGACAAGCCCTAAAGTAAAGACACTAAAAAAAAGACAAGTAACTTGACAAGCCCTAAAGTAAAAACACCAAAAAAAAGATAAGTAACTTGAAAAGCCCTAAAGTAAAAAAACCAAAAAAAAAAAAAGAGCAACTTTACAAGCCCTAAAGTGAAACATAAAAAAAAACCAGTTCAACTTGCGTTAAGCTGATCCCATCATAAGGAGTAAAATACTCCTTATGATGGAATAAGCCCAACACAAGTTGAACTGACTTACCATTAAAATCTCATTCAAAACACTTAATATAAGGATTTTAACTCAAAACACTCAACATAATGATTTTCAAAATGTGATGAACCTTTATATTAATAGAACTTGTTAGCTGCATTAGAATTACAATTTATATGAAACCCAATGATAAAATGAAGTCAAAGTCTATAATCTCCATAATCTAGAATACATTTGCGGTTGATCTTTGAGATGATCAACCCAAAAAGAGGCTTATTTAGAAATCAAGGAAAGTGGTTTTGCTACAATTGGGGGGATTGGAATCATTTCTCCCTCAAGTAATAATTGAACCCAGTGGTTATTGTTTACAAAGGAAATTAAAATTGGATCTGATTGATCAGTAAAAACTTTTTTCATTGGAGTATAAGTATCACATGACTCCAATGAAATGAAACATATAGGTCTGGAATATGTGTCTGCTATGATTTTACCCATATATAATTTATCCAGCCATTTTGAGGAGGGAATCTTTTTATTGATGTCTTCAACATCAAATCTTTGTTTAATCTTTTCAACCTCCTTTGCACCACCAAGCATCCTAATGCAACATTCTTCATGTTTCTCCAATTTTTTTATCATTCATTTTCCCACTTTAAACCAACCATGTTCTTCATAACCAAGGGATTTAGCAATGACTCTAAATCCGCAATTCCCATCCCTAACTTAATTTGAGAGTTATAAAGTGACGCATGAACCAATTTAATTTGATCCAAAAATTTTACTTCAAGGATTTTCCAAACATCCAACAGATGTCCCAAAGAGTTTGCAAGGAATTTTTTGAGAGTTGCATGGGCTTCTTCAAGCCAAGATGTTGTTTTGTTTCCAAAATCTGGGTTTATACAAGTCCACGCTGTTACAAACGTCTCTTTGATAGGTAAAATGTTATTTTCCATATACTTGAGTACATCCTCATAGTCTTTCAAGAAACACTATACAACTCAAAAGTTCAGAACCCAAAAATAGGAAGAATAAGAAGCAGTTATTTGGACCTACTCTGAGTTCTGCATCATTGACCTCTGCCTCCTTCTTGGTCTTTGAGGCCCCATACTTTTCCCACAGAGTCATAAAGCTTTTCCATCCATCAACCTCATTAAAAAAGCACGCTTTACAGTTTGCTTGTATGTTTTTAGACAAGCACCAAGGGCAAAATTGTCTTGATGACTCAGGGAAACTAGATTCAATAGCAAAAATCAGAGCTTTTTCACGGTCCATCACAAAGACTTTTGGAAGTCTCTCAGGATCATAAGCCAACTACTTTGATGCATTTACAGACCAACTGTAGAACTCAAAAATTTATTTTGTTATAAAAACAAGAGCTTTTGTAAAACTTTTCCAATTGGCTGTAATTCCTAAAACATGCAATAGCAGGGTTTTGTACTTATTTTTCTTATAAGTACAATCCAACATAGCAATATGATAGAATTTTTTTTGAAAGCTTGACTGCCTCTGGAGGTGCTAAGTACAGGGCCTCCAAGTGACCCTCTCCACTGAACTTTATCCGGTGAATCCAACTTGTTTCTTCAAGCTGTTCATAGAGTACCTCCATAACACTTTTCCTCTTTTGTTCTGCAAGCCTTACCTTCTGCTTAGTGTTATAGATTGTTTGGTCATCAACATAATCCCCCTCCTCAATCTTGCTCAATTTTCTCTTAAGTTGTAATGTATTGAGTCCATCTTTCATTCCTTCCTTAAGTAGATCCAAGGCTTGCCCAGAGATTCTCCTCAGTTGAGGATGCCCAGAGGGATTTTCAAATGGTTGATTGTTATGTTGGCTTTCTTTATAGGAGATTTGCCAAAAGGGGTCTGCCCTCGTGAAACTTTCATTGATTAAAAACTTGCACCCAACCTTCCTTGTGTGAGTTTGTCTAAACCATTTGGTAAGAAGTTGTCCTCAATAGGACCATGGCAATCACAGGCCAAATCCACGTATTTATCTATCTTTGAGTTAAAAACCGTCAGGGCATAACCATGCTTCATAGCCAATGTTTGACAATAGTTTTGTGCCTCTTCCCTAGTAGGAAAAGCTCTCACAGGAGTTGGGTCAAGTGCATCTGGCACCAATTCAATGGTTAGGTTTTGTAGTTTCATAGTTACATGCACCAATTAGTTTCAATCAAATTAAATCCAGAAAAGACCTCAGTAACATAAAATGTTACTCCTGCCCAGAGGTCAAATCCCACTGTGAAACATTTTGTTCCTCAATTGTCACCCTTGATGAGGATGCAATTGGAGCTTCCAATGTTTCATTACCCAAATCCTTTTTTTCTTTTTCCAAAGATTTTTTGATGGCACTATCAATGTAGAACTTCCATGCAGCCGTTTCAGAAGGAGTAGGGATTGCCACTGTTCCCATGCAAAAAAATGAAATGGTATACTTCATTATTCAATCCAACTTTCAATTGAACAAACAAAGTTTGCTCACTTTTGAGTTGAGAAAGAATTGTTTGCAGATTTTTATAAGATTTCAATTTTCACTTTAATTTCACTTTAGTTTCACTTTAAAGTCACTTTGGTTTCACTTCAAAGTCACTTTGGAATTTCTAGGTGTGGAACAACAGTCCCACAAAGTATGTATTGATCCCAAATTTGAGTTGACAGAACCCAAGTGTGGTCCAGGGGGTGCCCAAAATTGTGGCACAACTTTTGGGGAGTTGTGTACCCCCAAAAACAGCGGTTTTGAGCCGTGTACGGGGGTACACGGCTCAAAATTGCCATGTTTGTGGGGTAAAGGGCTCCTAAACAACCCCCCGGGGGTTGCGCGTGTTTGAAACAGCCCTTTGTAGTTTTCTACGGGCTTCCACAGCTCATTTGAGTCGTGTAGGGCCCTACACAACTCCCACACAACTGGATTTGTGAATTTAACATCACCCATATAATTAGAATAACCAAATTCAATGATAATTTGAATTTTATGAGAACTCATTTTTGCAGCTTTGCTTGAATTTTTATTAATTTTTTCCTCTGCATTGCTACTTCTACTTTTCAGAATTTTATCAATGATATTCTACAAAACCTGCAGAGCTCTCAATTATGACATCTCTTGACCAAATTTTGGTTTACTCAAAGGATCTTGAGAATTTGATTCTTCCTGATTGATCATTTCTGAAGCAAATTCAAAAGAATAAGCTCTTTGAAAAACTCTCAAAGTTAAATTTAACAAGAGTATGCTTCATTTCCTTTGTTTTGTGCTTTTGAAAGAATTTATCTCTATGAACCCAGACAAATGAAAGTAATCTTTGTAATTTCCAGCACCAAATTTAGTTCAAACATGACCACTTTTTTTCTTTTTATTAATCTTTATTTGAAATTGATTTTTTAATAGGCCTAAACTATTGTTTTTCTTGAAACACTTCTTGTAAAATATATTCCATTCATTGTCATAAAACAATCTTCTTTGTAGTTTCAGGATCTAAAAAAAATCTTTTCATTCACACCCTCTTCTTTTTAATTTCAAGGAAATGGCTTTCCTTATTTTCAAAAAAACATACCAAATAAAACAAGCCATTTTTGGTTTTATTACTCAAATATCCTCTTCCTTGGATTTTTTTTC
>CM062647.1:14892369-14899869 GCA_025617555.3 Puccinia polysora
ATTATCCTTAGTAAATATTCCCGGTAAGTTAATGATTATTTTAATAGACATTCGTTTGGATATTATGATGTCAGGTGAGTTCTCATTATGTATTAAATATTTGGAGTAAAGTCATGATATTGATTTTACTCCTTATTTTCAAAATTCAGTTGATTTACTAAAATAATTACTTAAAAATGTAAGTCATGGGTATTCATGTAATATTTTTACATCATAGGTTTTCTTAGTATGTCAAAAAATTGTTGATGTCTAGAAATTCTCATAATATTATATTGAAGTATTTTAATATATTTTTTGAAGTAGTCATTGTCTTATTTTCGACATTTTTGGTCCTTTGAACAATATTTAATAAAAAATAGGTATGAAGGTTATTTAAGTATTTTTATATAATTTTATATACTTTTAGACTATCTAATATCCACAGGAACATTTATTACATATGTAGAATGGTCCCGTGTAGGTTGTAGCATGTTTACGCGGTTCCTAGGTTTCTGAGTCCGCCTGTCACTTTGTCAGCACGTAGTCCCGCGGCTGCATACTTATCAGAGGCCTGGGGCTGTTTACACGACTTTGACAGAGTGACAGAGCTGTAGCTTCGCGGCGCGCGGGTGCATTGGCTGCCGCGGCTGCGTGTGGGAATTGTCACAGAACACATTTCCGTCTGTAACTCCTAAAATATACACAACACCTCAATTCTGACTGAATTTTAGGTGTGAAACCTATGCGTGACAATACATGTGAAGTATGTAATTGGCCAAAAAGTTCAATAGTGGTTCCTTGGGATTTTGGTCTTTCTCTCCTTAATTATTTAAGAATATAAGGGGTTGGATTTCAAGGGTTGGTCAGTGAGTGACCCTACCTACCTTTGGGTGGAGAATCCATTTTTGCAATAATATTTATGGTTTTCCTACTCCTTCTTACATTAATTTTGTTATTATTATTTTTATGTTATTTCTGTTACTTTTGCAGCTTTCTCTGCAATAGTAGCAAGCTGACACTCAAAAACAATCAACCTGATTCATTAAAGTATATTCAAGCAATCAACCCCAACTGCTCTGAAACACTTTACCTGAATCTTTGCAGGATTTCTGTGGAATTATTTCTCAGAGTAAGTGTTTCCCTTCCTGCCTTGGAAATTTTGCTGTTTTTCCTGGCCATACTAGTGGATAAGTCCTTATAAGGCACCCATTATTTATTCCAAGGTTCTTAAACTGCCTAAGGAGGCCCCTTGAAGGGAGGTTGTCTGTCTGTAAAGATCCCCAGTAGTATAATACTGTGGCCCCTCTTTTTATAACAAATTGAAAACCCTTTTAAAAAAACCAATTAAACCTTGCACCAGCTCTTAACATGTTTATTGATTTGAGCTCTTTAAGTGTTTCTTTTTGGAGTATTATTATTCCAGAATTTTTATCACTCTCTGTAGATAAAGGACTGCAACGTTCCTGCTATCAGAGATCTGAAAACTGGGTTCTGGCTGGGAAATATCTCTAAATAATTTAATTTTAATTATTTATTCCTTGGACCAGGAAAATCATTTTTAAAATAAGTAAAAAATTCTTATAACCCATTTTTTTAATTCTTTTATTCTTCCAGTGGATCTTAAGACCAATGTAGAATTGATCAATTCTTATTTGAACCTTCTTGAACAGAAAAAAGAAGAAAAAATTGGTAACTTAGTGCCTATTATTACAACTACTGATCAAAAACAGGAAAGGTTGCTTTACTCTAAACAAAAAGTTATAAAGAACAAGGAACTTGAGCTTCAAAGATTCATCAATTGTAACTCTTTATCAAGGCAACACAAAGAGTGGAAAATTTATCAAAGAAAACTTTCTATCCATGAAAGAAATAACAAAAAAGTTGAAAATAAAAATAAAAAGCACAAGATTGAGCATTATAATTATTTTAATGTTTCTTTTCATATATTATCATTTGTTTTATCAACCTTAGTGGACTTTTTTTTTTGGTGACCTCATTGACCAGGACCTTCTTGAGAACATCTTGGACAGTGTACCACTGGATTTGCTGTTGTATTTATCCCAGGATCTGATTGGAACCCACTCAGACCCAGTTGGAATACCCCCCAAGAATTTTCTTGACCCCAACCAAGCATTTTTACCGTTTAAATTAACTTTAAGTCAGTTAAAAGTAATATAAAAAATATCGAAAATAACAAATACTTGAAAAATATTATTTTTATATCTTTTTTACTTTTTTTCAAAATTTTTGACAAAGACTTATACTTTTTTTCACTATGTACCAAAACATGTGCAACACCTGTGCAACCAGTAGAGCACCATCCTATGTATCTCTGCCGGGAGGAATTTGCATGTGCAGGGACTCCAGTTGCAAGTGCAATGAAGGGGCTCAAACCCATGACCATAGTGTCATGCGGGACAGCAAAGGCAACAACTTTGGCTTCCAACTCAACCAACTCAACATTGGACAGTCATCACTCACCCAACATCTTATCCCAGGTGGATACAGGTCCTCCCATGCCACCACAGCTGGACTCAACCAAGGAGGAAAGGATCAAAGTATTAGTGAAAGAGAATGTGAGCTACTGGGAACAATTCAAACTGGTTCAGACCCAGGAGGATCAGCCAGGTATAAGAAAAGCCAATTCTCTGGCAAAGAGGTCCTAGATCTCTCTTCAAAAGCTGATCCCAAGGAGGGAAGTAGAAGGTCAAGTGCAGAGTTGGAATCCTTGGGACCAGTTAGCTTCCTTGAAGGGAAAAGATACCAAAAAGAAGAGATCCTCAGCCCATCAGAACTTAAGGAACCCAAAAGATTGGGACAACATAATATCCTTAGCCCAGAAGTGGAAGAAAGTGTACCACAATTAGATGTAGAAGCTTTCAACCTCTTTTCTATAAATGTGTCTCACAATTTTACTGTTATTAGAAATTGCTTTGATAAAGTATATGAAAAACTGGATAAGTTGAATCTGAACCTTAAAAAAGTGATACACACTCAATCCAACTTAACTAAAATTGATGAGCTAGAAGTAAAACAAATAAAGGACAGTATAAACTTAAGTGAAATGGATCTAATGAAGCACATTAGCAGTGTCCAATCCACTATACAAGAAGAAATTCTTGCCTCAATGATTTATATCAAGGAAGAAGCTAGGAGAATAAGTCATACTTCCTCAACTCATGTAATCAATAAAATTGATTTGTTAAGTAAAAAACTTTACTTGGAACTAGGTATGATCAAGAATGATCTCAGAGATCTTAAAATAAATTTTGCTGACCCTCCAGTTAATTACTTGGAAGAAGCTAGACCCACTAGATTCACCGGTACTACTAGTGTTCCCTCTAGATCCAGAACAGCTAGGAACAAATATTTCAGGCCTAGTCCTACACCTGAAGTAGACAAGCTTTGAAGTTACTTCTTCCCATTACTGAATGGCCTAAATTCTCAGGATAAGATAATACAACCATTTCATTTTAATTAAGTTCATTGATTACACTCTTGCCTCTTATGAGCTCCCTGATACCATAGCTGTGGTAAGATTACCCATAATTTTTGAAGGATTAGCTCTTGATTTTTTTTATTAACAAGAGGGAAGAATTTGTATCTTTGTCCTGGAGTTCATGGAAAGAATTAATCAAAGAACAATTTGGTACCAGAGCTTGTAAAAGAAAGATGATGAAGACTTTTGAAACTTCCCAGTTTGATCCATCCAAGGAAAAACATCACAAATGCTGTCTTGATCAGAAAAGGAGATTGGATTGTTTTGCCCCAATTCCCATGAAGAAGAGGTTAATGCAAGACTTCTCAACTTATGTCTGGGACAACTCAATCATAGTATAAGGTGCAGGATTCCCATGAACTCTGACCTCTCTACCTTGATAGGAGTATTAGAAGAAACTACTGATATGAATGGTCTTGACAAGAAATTCAATAGACCCATGGAAAAGAATATTAGGAGTAAGGAGGAATATGCAGTTAGGACCAAAGATTCCCCTGCCCCTAATCCCACCAGTTTGGAAGTCAAGAAGACTCCAGAGAAAAAAGAAAAGGTATGCTTTAATTGTAACCAGACAAGACATGTAAGACCTGACTGCCCTCAACCAAGAAGAAGGATTAATCCTATTGAGGGAGAAGAGTATGATAATAATCCTGATCCCCAATTGGATGACACTGATGGATCACTCTCTTAGTGTGAATTAATGATTACCAACCCCATCAATGTTATTGAAGGAATTATAGAATCTTACCTGGGCATAAACTCTGTCAATGAAGATTTCAACTTACCACAAAAATGGAATCCCAATATGAAGATTCACCATGTCTCTGAAGCTAAAAGCTTCACCCTAAAACCCTCTGTGGGTAAAAGTTACACTTCTGGAAAAACATGCAATGCTACTGGTTTAATACAAGGTTCCCCGGTGAGGTTCATCTTAGATAGTGGAGCCTTTTGATCTTGTGTTGGTTCAATGTATTTGGAAAAGCATGATCTAAATTGTGGAATTAACTTATTACCAATACCTCAGGCTAAGTTTAGCAGTTGTAACTCTTCCCTCAATGCTATTGGAGTATGGCCTTCTGATATCATACTACATTTCTCTAAAGGATCACTCAAACTGAAGATTGAATTCATAGTGCTTCAAAATGTAGAATTTGATTACTTCATTCTAGGAAATTATTCTCTGTGCTTGTATGGTATAGATGTATTCCAAAGGAAAGGTAGATACTTTACTATAGGAGGAGACTGGAACAAGAAGTTCCAAATATGCCATGTCAATGTTCAGACTTTGGATTCAATCTATGAGAAAAACTTGCAAAGTTAACCAAGAAAACTTCTCCCAAGAAGCTTTGAATTCTCTGCTTTTGAAAACCAGAATGCTTTCTGTACCAAGGACCACCCCATTGGTAACATCAAAGGACATTACATGATTCTAAAGTTGATCATTAAACCTCCTTACCCTCCCAACCTCAGGAGACCAGCTTACCTTTCTAGTTCAAAATCTAGAGCAGCTCTAGAAACTCATATCCAAGAGTTAATTGACTTACAAGTCTTAAGGAAAGTGGGACATAATCAACAAGTGGACATTACTACTCCAGTAATCATAGCTTGGCACAATGATAAGTCTAGAATGGTTGGAGACTTTATCATGCTGAATAAATATACCCAATCTGACTATTATCCTATCCCAAGGATTGAGCATGCTTTGCACAAACTTTCAAAATATAATTATATCACTACTATGGATATGCTGAAGGGCTTTCACCAGATACCTATCAGCCCTGATAGCCGGAAATACATGAGAATTGCATGTCATTTGGGAATTTATGAGTATCTAAGGATGCCTTTTGGTATCAAAAATGCTCCTTCTCACTTCCAGAGGATGATGGACACTGTCTTAGGACTATTCATCAGACAAGGATGAATGATGGTATACATTTATGATGTTATCATTTACTCTGATGAATGGAATACACACATGGATAAAGTAAGGCTAGTCCTCAAAACTATCTCTGCTGTGGATTGAAAGTATCAATTAAAAAGTGCAACTTTGGTTATGGAGAACTCAGAGCCTTAGGACATATTGTTTCTTTACTAACTCTAACTGCTGACCAAAGCAAGATAGCATCTGTTATGAATAGGCCCTTTCCCTAGAATAAAACTGAACTCTTATCTTTTGTCAGTTTATGCAGCTACTATAGGAAGTAAATACCAAAGTTTTCCCTTCTCACCAAGTTTTTGTATGAAATCTGCAACAATAAAACCTTTTTTGAGATGACTCATGAAAGGCTGAAAAATTGTGAGGAACTCAAGATGGCTATGACTACAGCTCCAGTGTTGATTAAACCAGACTACTCTAAACCTTTCAAGCTCTATATAGATGCTAGTATGGTAAGACTAGGAGCTTCCTTACACCAAGAAGTCATGTAAGATGACAAACCAGTGGAAAATCCTATACTCTTCACATCCAGAAAAGTTAGGAATACTGAGAAAAGGTATGGTGCAAGCCAAATGTAGTGTCTTGCTTTAGTTTGGGCTCTGGAGAAAGTCCATTATTACTTGGAAGTAAACAATTTCACAGTAATTACTGACTGAAATGCTTTCCCAAATCTAATGAATATGAAGACTCCTAGTAGGCACATGTTAAGGTGGCAGATAGCCATACAACAATATAGAGGCCAGATGACTATAGTTCATCAAGCCAGAGTTAAACATCAGAATGCTTATAGCTTAAGAATAAATTCTCTACCCAATGATCCAACAATCCTGCTCATGATCCAGAGGACAATGACATATTTCCTGTACTAAACATTGATATGCTTAATGTTGGAGCTCCCATTCTAGGAATCCACATGTGTGAAATGGATGAATCCCTGTTCAACTCAATCAAATAAGCTTAAACCTCTGACATGAAGACTCTGATCACCATTATGGAAAGTACTTCACCACTTTCTGAACTAGTTAAAAGTTGACCGGAACCTCTCCTAAAGCCTTACAAATCTGGAAGATTCACCATATGGGATGTTCTGGTATAATACAGGAATCAACATTCAAGTGTTATAGTCTTGATCAAAGAAGAGAAAATCAAACTTGTCTTAGCTGAGTGTCATGAAAACTGTTCATATGGTCATTTATCTACTGATAGAACTCTGTATAAAGTCAAACAAACTTCTTGGTGGATCAGTTGGAGAGACTCCACAATCAAGTATGTCTCTAGCTATGAAACTTGCCAGAAGTTCAAAAGAACTACTGGGAAAAGTTTTTGTCTCCTTCAAAAGTTCACTGAACCCAAGAAGAGGTGGGAAATTATCAACATGGACTTTTTAACCAGATTACCTCCTGGAGGAGCTTATTCCTATAACTCAGTCCTAGTCATAGTAGATAGATTTTCCAAAAAAATCAAAGTTTCTAACTTACCATAAGGATGACACTGCCATAGAAGTAGCACTTCTATTCTGGAACATACTCATAGCTGACGTAGGAGTTCCTAAAATCATTATCAGTGATAGGGTGCCAAGTTTACCTCTGAATTTTGGAGAAATCTCCATGAAATGTAAGGAACTACCTTAGCCTTCTCTACAGCTTATCATCCCCAGACAGATGGACTAGCTGAAAAAATGATCCAGACCGTACAAGATATGCTTAGAAAGCTCTGTTGCTTTGTTCTAGAATACAAGAATACTGATGGTTACTGCCATGATTGGGTTAGCCTTCTAACAGAACTAGAAATGGCTTATAATAGTAGCAAGCACTATACTACTAAGGAAGCACCCTATATACTGGAAGGACAATGCATTCCTAAGTTAACCAAGGATAACATCAACTAGCAGCTAACCAATATTCATCCAACATCACTTAATTTTAAGAAAATTAAAGATGTAGCCAACAAACATGCTGCTAAGTTTGTTCAAGATGCTGTTGAATACAGCCAACAGAAATGGTATAAAACTCACAAAGATCCGGATTTCACAGGTGGTGATCAAGTCTTAGTTTCCACCACCAATTTTACTAACCTAGCTGGAAAT
>CM062647.1:14902369-15007369 GCA_025617555.3 Puccinia polysora
AAATCTATAAATATTATTTCAGAAATGGATTTCCGACCAAAAATAAGGTAGGGTCACTCACTTACCCCATCCTTTAAATATAACTCCTTCTTATTTTAAATAATGAAATAAAAAATTGACCAAAAGGTTGCAGCACCAATATGGCACCTTTTGGCCGATTTAATATTTCACATTTATTTTCACATATGGGTTTCACACCTAAAATTCAGTCAGAATTGAGGTGTTGTGTATATTTTAGGAGTTACACATGGAAATGTGTTATGTCACAGTTCCTGCACGGAGCCTTGCGTCCCTATAAAACCCCTACGCATCTCCCTCCTGTGTACAGAAGTCCTGCGCGCAGCCAATTTTGCCATGCACGCATTGGATCCTACCCTGCTTGCATCTGAATGTACTGATCCCTGCGTCAGGATCTGTTGTGACAAATCTGACAGCAGGTACCACTCACAGGAGCTACAACCAAGTAAGGTTTACCTGGCATATTTATTAAAAATTATCTAAAAACCTTAAAACCTAAATCTGATTATTATATAATCAATTTAAAAATATTTTAAATAATAAATCAAATGTTAAATGTTAAAAAAAAACAGACAGATCCTGATCTTTGAAGACCACAAAACACTCCAATAGTGGCTGTAAAAATTATTAAAAATTGCCAAAGTGCTCATCAGATGATTGAAAATCAATTAATATCCACATCTACCTACTTTAAACCAATATTAACAGTACAAATGAAGGATGAATTCAGAATGATCAGAATTACGCCATTAACAGATTAACAGGTCCTGTGGCTAAAATATTACAGAAATCCAGCAGATCTGAGGACCGCTGATTGACAGCACCAAGTGGACGTGCTGAACATGCCCTGAAGGACATATCAGCCGCATCACAGGAGCATAACCCTCTCTATGTGCCCTGGGAAGCTCATTATCACCCCAAAAAGTTATTCATACAGACCTCTTTGGATCCATTATTCCCTATCAGTTTACCAGGAATTTATTATTATCAATCAGACACAGTGTCATTGTTGATCACAATCTTATAAGGAGATAAGCAAGGGATTTATGAATTAGTCTGTAGTATTATTATTATTTCTCAAAAACAATCAACCTGATTCATTAAAGTATATTCAAGCAATCAGCCCCAACTGCTCTGAAACCCTTTACCTGAATCTTTGCAGGATTTCTAGGAATTATTTCTCAGAGTAAGTGTTTCCCTTCCTGCCTTGTAAATTTTGCTGTTTTTCCTGGCCATACTAGTGGATAAGTCCTTATAAGGCACCCATTATTTATTCCAAGGTTCTTAAACTGCCTAAGGAGGCCTCTTGAAGAGAGGTTGTCTGTCTTTAAAGATCCCCAGTAGTATAATACTGTGGCCCCTCTTTTTATAACAAATTGAAAACCCTTTTAAACAAACCAATTAAAACTTGCACAAGCTCTTAACATTTTTTTATTTGAGCTGTTTAATTTTTTATTTTTGGAATATTATTATTCCAGCATTTTTATCACTCTCTGTAGCTAAAGGACTGCAAGTTTCCTGGTATCAGAGAGCTGATGCATTTCTTTTCAAATTTCTTTAAAATCAACTTTACCCTTCAAATGAAAAGCTATCTATCCATTATTTCACATTTCTCTCCCCAAAATTCCAGTCTATACCTTTGAAAAACTCATCTCTCTCAAGAAACTGTCAAAATCAGAGTGGGAATTAATTTGAATCCTTAATAAATTTTTATGCCAAGAAAATTAAAAGTAAGTTTTTTAATTTACTAGATACCAGTCTGATTAGGATCATACCTCTTAGAACTAGCTCACCATCTTTTAAAATATCCTCAATTTTATGAGATTCTCATTCAAAATTTCCTCATCAACCCTCTTAAACTTAATCTCTTTGCCCTATTCTCTTCTCTTATTTTATTTCCTATCAACCGGCTACCATTTACAAGTTCAGCTGTAAAATTACCAAAAAAAAATCTGCTTAGGAGTGTTAATACCCAAAACATTATGAAGCTTTGGATTCACCACCCAGTTCTAGGTAGGGTCATCTACCAACCCTATGTTCAAACTCCCACTGCTTTTTTTCATATTAAAAATGTTCCAAAAATCACCATCCTATAATGGCACCTTTTGGCCATTTTAATAATACATTTGGAAACTCAGGTATTGGTCACCTGACCAAAACACAGTCCTGAATTCAGAATTATTTTTATTTTATGAGTTATTGAAAAATGAATGTTTTTAAAAAATTCCCACGTGAAGCTGTTGCACTTGCATTCCTGCTCATGGCTGATGTCAAGTCCAAAATTCCTTCATGCACACATTTTTTCAAGCAGGTGTGAATTCCTTGCACATGAACCACATTGAGCCATTGGACTACACAACATACACCCACAGCAGCTGCAGCCTTTGACAGAAAGCAGCTGACAAGTTATACAAATTGAATGCTAAAACTTGTACAGAAATTTTCAAAATATGTAATGAATTTCTCTCTGCAACAAGCATGGTTTGAAATCATTCAAAATAAAATAACAAAAATAAAAAAATGAAAATTAAAAAGTTTAAATTAATTATTGGGATAATTTCACAAAAACTCAAAAATTCCAATAAGTATTTTTGAAGCGCACACACCCCCACTAATAGTTATCTGAATGTGGGCTGCAGGACATCAAAATGTTTTTAGATTTTCCAAAAACTTGAATATCAAATTAAACTATGAAAAACAAAAAAAATATACTATTAAAAAGGGACTGGCTTTCCCAACTAGAATAAAAAATTAGTATTGAAAATACCTCAAATTCTGGAATCATTCAGCACCCATCTATTCTAAACCACCTACATCAAATTTGAACCTCCAGGCTCAGAATAAAAAACCTTTGGCTCCTTTAAAACTGAGAAGGATGAACTAGGACCCGAAAGATATCAGTAAAGGCCCCTTTTGATTATGTCTACACTCCGGAACCAGTTACATATACATCCATAAACTATGCCATCAAATCATCAATCCCCAAAAATTATACAATTGATTGATTTATTGCTTTAGTATTATACATTTCACCAATCCCAAAACATTATAAACCAATTTTCAGTGTGGTAAGTCCTCAAAAAACCCTAAGAGACTTAGGTGATAACTATTGTAAATCATTCCAAGTAAACTCAACCAGTAATTTATTTACTCTTTTCCATGTATTTATTGCTACAAGGATTGGCCATACCACCACAATATACTACGTACATCTCTTTATAATAATCCCTTTATTAAAATTTCTAATTAGACCAGGAAAACTGGTTACAAAGTTAATTTCCTGAAGAAGATGTTTTGAATACCCCCCATTTTTCTTCAGCCCTTATTTTTATTGAATTATTAATTTATCAATTCATGATAACCACAAATGACCAAACCAACCCCCTTCCACTTGATAATATCTGTATTTAAAAGGATTATTTTTACACCTTTTTGAATAATTTGAATTATATAATTATTTGAAAAATCTATCACCTCAGGTAGCTAGAAATTAGAAAGAACCTTGGAATCCATTTAGTGAAAGTTTCTCAATTCTTTCCATATTCTTTATTTATTTTTTGAGTCCTTCTTTCCTTCATTCTTGTTATCAAAAATAAATAAAAAAATGGTAATATTATGAAATGTTTAAAAAATGTAAAATCCAAATAATAATCAAAAGAAATAAATAAAAAACTTCCTTCAAGAATCTTTTAATATCTTTTTCATTTATTCCAATTTTAAATCCCATTATCTCATTATTTATTTCAATTCCTCCATAAAATTTCTATCAATGTTGAAGTATATCTCTTTAAATTTTTCACCTGGGTTAGAAGACCTTTCTCCAAGATATATTTTAACTTTGAAATTCAAACCCTCTTTTATTTCTACCCCTATCCTTCATTATATATCTATTCTTCATGGGCTTGCTTCCTTCAATTGTGTTTTTAGTATATTTATAAAATATTTACCATCAATATTCTTGCATCTGTTTTAACTAGGAATTCAATTTTTCTCTATTTGAAACCAGAATTTTTCAACTTAAAAGAAATTATATCTTTTATATTCTTACTCATTCATTCAATCCGTTGTTTGTTTTATGGTTTCTTTGGGACCATTATAGGGTGTCAGTGGTGGTTTTTTAGCCATATTACATCTTCAAAGACTTGGAAAAACTGTTTCATTTCATTATTTTGTCTTTGTCTTTTCTCTAACTATCATTATTTTAGAATATTTAAACATGGTTCTATTTCAAACTAACTCAGTTTCTGGAACCTTTGGTGGTTTTTTATTGGCCCTTGGAATAAGCCAAAGTATTTTGGCTTCACTGGTTGAATCCTCCAACCTCATAGGTAATTCAAGATGGATATCCCAATGGTTTTATATGCACAAAATTTAAAAAGGCAACATTTCTTGAAACTTTCACCCTTTCTGCAAGACAAATTACTTGGAAAACATAAACTTTTTTATTTGGGCATTTATTTCATTGGTGGGTTGGAGTTTACATATTTTGAAAAAAATATAATCAATTCAATCAATAAGGCATCAATTTTTAAATTTTAGTAATGATTAGTTATTGATTGGAAGCTCTTAGAAATTAAAATATTTCTTGGAAAATTCAAGGAGCTTGTTTTTTAAAACCTTGAGGTTTTATAACTGTTAAAATTTAATGATTTGAGCTCAAAGATACTGTTTGAAGATAACTTTGAAATGCTCTAATATCCTTTTGCTCTAATTTTTATCCAATTTCTTTACACTTAAAATTACTCTAAAAGACCTTGGTGCATTATTCTGATTAATTTTGGTGCATTCAAGGGGCCATCTGTTTCTTTTAGCTCATCAATCATTTTTAAAAACTCCTCAAACCTTTTGGCTCATCTAAAATGACACCCTTAAGCCTCTAATCAATCTTAAATCCCTTGCATTAATACATCATCAACAATGGAATTTCAACCTGGCTCCCAGAAGCATATTTCCAAAAATCCTGAATCCTTGAATAATCAAAACCCTCTGGGTGAGTAGAAGGAAGATTATATTTTAATCCATGGACCAGACTTGTATAAAAATTTTTTCTATTTCAATCAAGCTTAATTTTATTTGAATTCCAGAAGGCCTAGTGGCTATGATCCCTCAGGTTTCTTTTTCATTATTTGCTTTTATTTTTTTATTTTTTTTTTGATGATTTCATACTGATTTATTCCTTTTTTTTTGTGCTTGTATAGGGTGATACAGCTGTTTTCAGCCAAGTCCAAAATTTATAGCCAGAATGCTAGATTGGAGCCCTGTCCAAGAAATATTTTATCTACCCAGGGCTCATTAATGGGGATTCCATGTTTTTCAAAGCTTTATGTTGGATGGCTTTTAAATTTATCATGATTTTTTGTAAATTTAAAATGGAAACCATCAAATTTCACTTGGAATCTAGTGAAGTAATTTGGGTTCCTTTCCAAGCTCCAGTTGACTTACAGCCAAATTATCTTAGTGCCTTGTAAATTTCCCCTGGATACAAATCAAAGGTGGTTCTGATGTGTCACCCAACCTCTGTTTTTGAAATTTTTATCTCAAAATTATGATTCCCGTCATTGGTTGCATGTCACCACTTTCCATGCTGATTTGCAAAAAAAAAAGGGTAAGTACCTGAGTAAGTAAGTAAAGTACTTAAGAGTACTTACTAGGATTGAAGGACCAAATGAATGAAATTGAGGAGTACTTACTTACTTTGAGTTGATGGGTTGGTTGATGGGGTTTGGTTGATGGAGTCAAGGTGATGGGGGTTGGTTGATGGAGTAAATGCAATGGTGGTTGGTTCATGGAGTTGATGCAATGGGTGTTGGTTGATGGAGTCAAAAAAATGGGGGTTGGTCAATGGGGGTTGGTTGATGGAGTCAAGGCAATGGGTGTTGGTTGATGGAGGTGAAGGAGTAGCCCTACCTCCTGGCTGGTTTGAAAAAAACCCGGACAGGAAGCCTGGTACAAGCAACCTGTCACAGGAAATCTTGTGAAGCAGATTTTAACTGCGCATATCTGTTTTTTTCCCAGCGCTGTCCAAATTTTTCAGCCACTTGTCCAGCCAGACATGCATGGTGAAAAATGCAGACAGTTTTCTGGCAACTGATAGTACCATTTGAAGCAATGAAAACAAAATGTTTTTTTTTAAAAAAAAAAAAAACTGAAAAATGATTAATGAAAAGATCCATAGTTAAAAGATGAATTAAGGATATTCCCAGAGAGAGCCTATAATAGGCTGCATCACATGGAAATTTTAACAAAAAGATTTGACATGAGAAAATAAATTTTCACTCTTTTCTTGGCTTATGGTATCAATGTCCCCTGCTATGATATTTTGAAAGATCTTCACACAATTCCTTAGTGTATTTACTTGGGAAAAGGATTTTATTGATTGTAGACAGTACTTGATTAATTTGATGAAAATATATTCAGTTTGAAGGAATTAGATCTCTATGGATTTTGACATGCTGCAATTGGCTTGAATATCTTTGAATAAATTTCCACCATGGATAGGGGCATTCTCCATGATCATGTCCAAGTCTTGAGGTAGCTGGGATGCAAGGGATGAAGAAACAGTCAGAAATTGTCACTACCTAAACCCTTTGGTATGGCAATTTCCCTCATGAGGAGGTCATGGTAGACAAATAACACTTTCAAAAGGGAATCTATCAATTTAACATGACTAAATTTGGTTACCAGACTCAAGATAGCAGGTATATCTGATAAAAATGAAAAATGAAGAAAAAAACATCAGACTCCAAAGAACAGATGGTATAAATGAGTAAAAAAAGAAGATGCACCTGAGGGAGAATAACCATTTGGTCTTCTTGAATTTAATTTAAAACCAGGCTTGTTGAAATAGACAATCTTGCAATCAATATCCATTACTCAATGATCAACAAATTTGACCTGCTTCTCCAGAAGGCTATTTTGATTACATGAGGCAGATATATGATTCACCAGCTCCACAGTGATATGGATATCCTTGAGTAATTTGACAATGGCTTGAGTGGTGAATTTAATTTCATGATTTTCTCTTGGATAATTCAACCAATTCCTTCAGTTTTGTGGTTGGTTTCTGATTGATCAAAATCAGTAAGTTGATCACTGATTCATTGGTAAGTTTTGAGGGTTCTCATTTGTTTATTTTGATGTAATTTGGATCTTCCTTGATGATTTATTGAACCTGAAAGCATGATAAATTGAATCTTGATTTTTTTTTTCTTTATTTTTCATTCCTTCATCTATTGAATTGCTTTGGATAAAAATGGAGATTTCTGGCTCAATAATCATGTTTGGTTTTCTGTCTGTATGGCTAAGCTGCTTGCTGTGGTATATTGTTTTTTCCTCCAAATGTTCTGGGGTGCCTTGAGAATCTGCTTGTTTTCAATGTGTCAGAAACAGAATTCTTCCAGATTATGGGAAAGAAGCTGAGCCCATTTCTTGCTTACTGTGAGCTCAACCACAGCTGGAGTGGTAGTTGCAGTTCTTCCTTCAACCATCTGACTCAACATCCTTCCTGAAAAAAAAAAAAAAAGATTCATAAAAAAAAGAGAAGAAATAAAATTTTAATTTTTAAAAAAAGCTTACATTGAAATTGGAGTTGTGATGAAACTGAAAATTGGGAGGATTATAGGAGATGAAAGCTAGTTGGTTGACTGCAACCAGCTTTGATTGGCATCCAGAGGAGCTTGATTGGGTTCCAAGTTTTGATCCCCACAAGCACAACCCAATCAGGCACTCTAGATGCTTATTGAAGCCCTTCCTGGTGCATGGCAAATCAAACTTGGATATGCACTCAGATGTGCTTGATAGACCATACTAAGGCTACAGAGCAGGAGTGCTTAGTAAGATTGAGGAGTTTTTGGCTGTGCCTTTCATCCCTTGCATCAAGACTTCTTCTTCAAGGGCCAATCATCATCATGGGCAACACCTCCAATTGATTGTGGTGAACAATTTTGAAACTTTTCTCAAGTCTAAATCAGCCTCTTGATGGATTTCTTGAAACCTATTCCCGTTCCCTCAACCTAAACTAATTACCTACTCTACATCCAAGGAGAGGAGCCAGAATCAAGAGCCGGTGTTAAAAGATTCAATGAATAGATCATGGTAAGTGGGTGGTCCTAATCTTTCACTGCCTGCCTAGAGAAGCAACCTATTACAGGCCCTCTCTTGGCAGACTCTTGAGTGATTTTCTATTCTTATGTAAGTAGCTGTCTAAGTCCAAGTGACCAGCTTTGATCGGCGCCCAAGCAAGATCAACTTGACCAGACGCCAGGGTGATTTAGCCCTGGATCAAGTCATGTAATCCACTTGGCTTAAGGTACCGAGTTCGGTTTGATGGGGCGCCATGGGCACTTTGAAGAGGAAAACTGATCACTGGTTACCGCCCAAACGGGCTCTAGATTATATAAAGTATTTAATATGTACATTATACTGTGGAATGTATACTCGGTTTCACTACCACTCCCTCCTCCACAGTCAGCAGCCCTAGCAGGATGAACCGTGCTGACTCGATGACGCGATTCAGTTCCCAAGGATTTTAAGTTGAGGTAGCAGCAGATTGAAGACACCAAAGTAGGTTTGTATCTCGGTACAATCGACATCCGAGTGCTGTAAGGAAGTGTGAGTCGATTGATATGATCTGATACGAGGGATCGATGACATACGTATTGATGAGTATGATACAGTCATTAAGTGAATCAATTTAAAGTGAATATATTCGGGGTATTACGTACACGCAGCTCAATCGAACTTAATCCATCGAGCCAATATACAGATTGAGTTGGGGTCATGAAGACGATTTGCCTTTCGGGGCCCTACGGATTCAAAACCCCGACGCTTGATCTCCGCCATCCATCGATCCCTCGTCCTATTGGGGGATTGAGATGACAAGTCAGGCGTGCAATAAGTGGATGTAAGGATGGATACTCACATATGTACATGTATACACGCAAGACGCATTTGGGTCACTACATCCACTCGACAGAATGTACTGTATGTGCAGTAGTACCATCACCGATGGCGCCCTAGGTATCTATAAAAATATTATTTCATCCATCCATCACTTTCACATTGTTGGCTCTCAGTTCAGAATCAGACCCGGCGATGGTGATCAAGTGGTCTTGAGCAGTTCAACCCACAAGGTGGGCTGGGGACCACGTCCAAGGTATAGCCTACCTACAGGATCGAGAGGATCGATGTACGAATGATGGTTTGAATTTGTCAAGCTCTGCTCATCATCATCAGGCCCGGATTGAAGTTAAACCATCATCAGCTCGTCGGCCGCGAGGCGAGCTCGATCCGATCAATAACGAGTCATCGTACACCAATTTGCAACCAGCAACTCGAGCTGCGTATGACTGACGGCAGACTGGCATGATGGACTGACTGACTGACCGAGGCCGAAGGACTGAGAGTGAGAGTGAACGGGCAAGTGAAGTGAGTGAGAGTGCTGAGTGAGGGAGAGTGGGTGAGTGACTGAATTGGAGACTGACAGACTTGACTGGCTGATCACTCTGACCCGGTGTTATTGACTCTCCTCCTCAATCCCAACCACCCCCACCCCCACTCATGACCGACCAGAGGCTCAGGGCTGGAAGGAGTCTTACGAGAAAACGATTTCGAGGCTTGGCCATCATCAGCCGCCCAGAACTCCATCACCATCACACTCGTTTTGCCATCCAATCCAATCCAACCTCTTGAGAGTTTCTCGCCCCGCTACGGCTGAGGTCTGCGAGTGTGTTCCTTGAAGCAGTCGATCGGCCGCTTGCTTGTACTTAGTTGTACATATTTAGTTACATATGACATCCTTATCTTATCTCTCTTCCTCGAACTCCAATCCATCCATCCAGATCAAGTCTGCTCCAACTGTTCTTCCGTCTTCTTTCCAGACTGTGTTGTGCTTCACCGATAGCCCTAAGCTCTGCTTCTCCGCCTCTCTCTCATCCATCCCATCCCACTTCGATGCTGCCAGCCGTGTCGATCGATCGATCGATCACATCCACCATCTCTCCCCTCGAGAGCTGCTAGGGCGGGCTAGTCGTGAAGGAAGCTTTCATCCGCCCATAACCCCTTCGAATTCCAACCTTGATTGCTGCCACTAGTCCAAGTAATAATAGTCATCATCATCTCAATCCGGGCGTCCGTCTCCTGCCTGCCTCTACATGCTTATTTACTAATTCTCGTGTCCTGAGCACACCCTCTCATCAGTCCCATCGAGGCACTTGCTAGCCAACTCACCATCCGATCCTAGGTCTCTCCTCCATCTTGCCTCGGTTCAAGATTGAATTGGATCTCCAAGGATTAGCAGCAGAGGATGGAAGCTATCAAGCTGACCCGCGATCGCCACCCTCGGCGGCCATCCGGGCTGCCTCGGCTCAAACCCTCCATCGACAGCCACTCATCTTCCAAGCAGGCCAACAGCCAGCCTCATCACCAACTTCAACTCGTCAACTCACCTTCGACTTCCTCATCATTATCGTCGCACCTCTCAGGTTTATCATCATCATCATTCCATCCATCATCCCGCCGAGACCATCGCCGTCTGCCCATCGCCGGTCGCGCCATCCCTCTGCCTCGTCCTCATCTTCGTTCGACCCACTCCCTCCCCCATCCACCCGCTGACCCCAGATCTAGAACTCCTCGCTCAGTGGTGCCCCGTCTCGTCAAGCAATGGTTTGAGAACCATCTGAGTCACTCCCCACCCACTCCCTCCATGCCTGCCATCCCCCATCCTCCCCTAGGCTCTCCTGCCTTGAACCCAAGCATGACCACCCCCATCCCACCCCCGCCACTCAAACAGTCCTCCGTCTCCGCTATTGCCACCATCTCCTCCCAGATCGCCAAATCTCCTTTGGTGACCTTTTCGACTCATTTGCCATCTAAACCAACCACCAGCCATACCTTGAATACTCCTTATACTCCTACTACCACTATTACTACTAGCCTCAAACCATCAAGATCTCTTCCTCGCGGGACTCGTCTTAAATCCCACAAGGTCCTCCAACGGGCCCACTCCAACTCAACTCCGTCTGCAAAGCGATCTTTGTCCAAACCGTCGTTGGAATCAAAATATTCCATCAGGAGGAAGCCTCCACCCATCTTTGAAATTGACCCAGAGACCGCTAATACTATCCCGATTGCTCCCACTATTTATAATGTCTCAGCTTCAAATCCTAGCGTGTCATCACTACCACCACTACCCTCCTCCCCAATTTCTTGTTCCTACCAGGATCAAAATCAGAATAAGAAGATGACTGTTAACGATAAATCAACCCTTGACACCACCTTGATTCCCACGTCCCATGATTGCGATTATGTGAAATCACTAATGACTACTACCCCCGGCAGCACTCCCATCATTCAACATACCCCTCGTAGTAATTCTCATTCACCCAAGGGTAACCTTCGTTCTTCCTTCAAGTCTATGGGACTTTTGATGGGCCAATATCCATCACTATCTCCTCAGAAGAGCCATCAACTCAACTTGGGCCTGCGTATCGAACCAGACCTCACCATGACTTTCAACCCATCCTCTCTCTCATTTCCCGATCCTTCTCAACCTTACTCTCGCTCAAGATTCGACACCTCGGTTGGCTCGGATCATTCATTCGACCCTCCATCGCCCATCTCCTCCCATCCAGTTGCTTCATCTCGCTCCCTTACCCATCATTCCTGTGTCTCAACTTTCACCCTTGCCTCCACTTATCTTGATGCTCATGATGACGCGACGACCTCAGACTTGGCATCTATTCGACTACCCACCTCCCCAGTTGAGAGCTTCCAACCTTCGATGGAATCGTTTGACTTGATATCCGACTTCCCGTTACCCCCTTCACATAATTCATTCCTTCATCAACCCCATCTGATGCTTCCTATCTCATCATCAGCCTCGGGCCGCCATACTACACCCCTGTCGTTAAACTTCACCGAATCTCATCTCTCTCATTCCTCTGCCTTCAGCAGTCCATCTTCACCTCCTCAGGTCCCCTTACCCCCATTGCCCACTTGCCCTCAACAAGATGATGATGTTTCAGAGCGAGTGACTCCTAATTTATCTTTGATTTGGAAGTCTCATTCTTCCTTGAGAAAAATCCCAGTCCAATCTCAAGCAGATACCCTGGCTTGGACCAGAACATTGAAATCTCCCGCTTCACTTAATAATGAAGGGGAAACCCCACATAACTTGGACGAATTCCTGGATCTGTGCATTTATCAACAAGCTTCTCCATCTGAGCATCCTCGTTCTTCCCCTCGCGAGTCCAAACGGCGCAGCTCGTCAAACGTTAGATGTGTCGATCGCGACGCAAAAATTTCTAGCGATGCATTAATAAAGAGCACCACCTCAAGCTGTATCGACATAACATCTCTTGAATTTGTTAATCTGCTCGAGGGTGACCTACCAAACCCCACGAGTGATTTTATTGATATGAGCCCTGAACATGTCGATGATCAAGCCGAAGATCGCAGCGTGATGAAGAATCGTGACTCGTTCGATTTCTTATTGGGTAGATTCTCGTCATCTTGCTCGGATGCCGATGAAGAGTCGAGTGAAATTGACTTAACCGAGCCATTGGACATGATGGCAGTTAGACTTGGATATCAACTTGATCTTGACGAGGATCTCGAATCAGATGACAGCGCCGACCGCAGACTCAACGACCAATTCGATGATGAGGAAGAACACTTACCCGAAAACCTTTCTAGCCTCCCTATGCGAGCACCTAGTCAACTGTCGATTCGACCTCCTAGCTCGTATAGTGGTATGAACTTGAATGGTTCAGCTCGCTGCCCTAGTGTCTTGCGTTCACACAGCTCCCTCCGGGTAAGTGACTCAGCTCCCTTCTCCTCGTGATCACCCAAGGGTAAAGCACTATGATTCAAAGCGCTGATTCGACCATCCGCTCTTGGGTATCGCTTGTCATTAGTCGCCCTACTCCCAATTCCGGGGTCGTCATGCTCGAGTTGTAATCGCAGAAGCAAGCTCCTCTGATGAGGAAGAGTTTGATTTATCTCTCGATCATCGTACCTCGCGACGCCACATGAGCCCGACTTCTGAATCGTGTCACATCGATCTTGGACGCAGATCATCGCCTGGATCTCCGGGTACTGATCGATCGGTAGCTACTAGACTATCCAGTGGTCGATCGTCTTGTGATCGAACATTAGAAATGACTCCGAATACAACTCGAAGCTCTACAGAACTATCATCATTGAAAGGTGATCAAGCTATGGAAGGGTTGGTCGGATTGGGGTTCGAGATTCAAGCCGTTGAAAATGAATCAAATCCCGAACGATTCTCTCCTCCGGGGGGCTCTCCGCGTGAGTCGCCTGGCAAGCCATGCCTGATGGAACGACGCGATTGGCTTCATGGCAGTTTTGATAGGGACAGATTGACGGCCTCGCCATCTAGATCCAGCTCCTTCCCCGGGCCAACCAAGAATGAGCTAGACGCAGTAGCTAAAGTCGCTGCTTCCGAACAAGAGCATGAAGCTGAAAGGACAGCACCGATAAATTCAGCCTCACCGATCGATATCAATCCATTGGGCGAGCATCATTTGATGCCCGTCATGATTGAAGAGGAGGAAAGGTCGGCATTTGAAGCCCCGTTTACGTCTGGAGCACGGAGAATTTCGACAGGAGTGAGATTGAAGCCATTATTATTAGTGAATCAGCGACGTAAACAAAGGGTGACTTCATTTCCAGTAATCAATTCAACGATCAGAGAGGTGGGATCTTATGAAGAGACAAGCAGAAGAAAGAGCTATCTCCTCGTAATGACCGATTCCGCACGAATCTCAAACCTCGGCGGGGTAGGTGGGCGGACTATGATGAACAATGAGATGAATAGCCATCCAGGACTTGGTGAGAAATGGGGTCGGGGAGCCAGTAGTCTACGAGAGCTTCAGACCGCCTCGTCTTCCCTTCATCGGCTCCACTTTGCAGGTCGGCCTGGCATTCGACGCCCGAGTCTCGGCGATCTTCGTATAAATCATTCACCGGCAACTTTACCGTTCCCCAGGTCCCTGCTCTCGAACACTAGAGTCCCCACCCCTCACGATCTTCATCCTATGCCATCCCGAGTTTTGCCTACCCGAGGTCTGGCGAATCTGAGTTATCGATCTAGTGCTCCTCCCCCGGTCTCTCGTTTATCTTTACTCAATTGATCCATCTCTCACTGCCCTTCTTTTAACTTGGTGTCTTATGATTACCCCTTCTGTGTTTTTCTTTATTTCTAACCCCCGGTTGTTCATCTTTTGTTTTATCAGTTGTCACCCCGAATCATTGCACGCTGTTCTTTCTTTCCTTTCTTTTTGGTACTTGGTTGTGGTTACGCTATTTATTTATTCCTTGACGAAAAAAAAAGACAAACCAAAAACAATCAAGAAATTAGAAGTGTCAGCATCCATCGCTCCTTCGCCCGCCTGTTAGAGCTACTAACCTGCACACCGTCGTCAAAGCTTAGTGGTCAAGCAGGCACCTAGAGTTAGCCCTACCCGGGTTCAAGTCCTGGCGATGGCATTCCCATCTTTTAATAGATTAACCGTCGAAACGCTAGAGCGCATGGTCTGTGCTGTTAACATGGAAGCCACGCCAGCCCAAGACTAAGCACCAACGGTGCACAGATTACGGGGGTGTGTTAGAGCTACTACCCTGCACACCGTCGTGGTGGCTTAGTGGTCAAGCAGGCACCTAGAGTCAGCCCAGTCGGGTTCGAGTCCAGGCGATGGTATTCCCATCTTTTAATACCCCCCACCCCTCCTCGTCCTTTTTTGGTTTCTTCTTTAAAGCTACAATAATCCATCTCTCAGGAAGAGGATCAAATGAAAAATCGGGATAGTGATTGTTGATTTGTTTGGTATTCCTTCGATATCGCTCGGGATCAGAGAGTTAAATTGCCAGCAGATGACCAATTGTGGTCGTCGCAACGATGACTGATGTCCGGTATAGGCTAAGATTGAGCCATGTGCAGCCAAGGTCTGTATGTATCCACAGGGGGGCAAATTAAGTCTGCACGCAGATTTGTGAAATGCAACGACCAGAAAATTTGATCGGTTTTGCAACATAATCTGAAAAGGAATGAATTCAATTAAACTTTCACCCTTTTTAATCAACATGGATAAGTATGAGAAAGATTAACAACTTTTTTTCACTTTATTCTTGAATATTATAAATGAATCTCTGCCTGAAAGATCAAAAAAAAAAAAAACAATTATGGTCAGCAAACTTTCAGATCTTTTGCTCAGTGATTTTCAAAATTCGATATTTTCTTTGATTTGATTTTTTTTTTTCTTTTTAAGGTGTTGAACCATTCAGAAGATCAAGATGATTCATTTACCCAAGCATCGTATTTCATTTGACAATTTAAATTATTTTTCAAGCAATGGGATGAGCCCCTGCCCTAAACCCACAAATCCAAAAACCTTTACAGAATTCTGGAAGCTCCAAAAGGGGGAAATATTCCAATCAAATTATAATCTAGACCTCAAATAGATTAACAAGTATTTTCTGCTTGATTTTGATTAGCTCTCAGATACCCATCTTGATTATTTGATCACAGGATGATCAAGCCCACAACAAAAAAAAACAAATTAATCTAATTTGCTTTTCCCATGATTGGAACAATTAATTTTTTCTATTTTTTTTTAATAGTTCTATCATGATTCTTCTACAAAGGTAAATATGCTAAAAATAAAACTAACCGCAAAAGAATGGTTTATTTTTTTTTCTCTTTCTGGAACATCCATTTTAGAGTAACTTTGATCTTTTTGTATGATTTTTCAAAAAACTATTAGTTGACATATCTGACTGACTCATCAATCAAGTTTCACCTTAAAGATCAGATACTAATGTATGTCATCATACAAAGTAAGATAAATGATTATTTTTTTTTGGACTGGAAAATTTGGCCTTGAGGATGCATTGAGAAGTCAAACTGATGATTTTGGCCAATCAGCGGGAAGACCTACTATTTCCCCCTGTATGTACATACATATGTATGTGGACATCATCCACTTTCAGTACATGCTCTACCCATAAACACCAATCTATGTGCACCCACACTTTCAGCTCTGTAATACCAGGAACCCTGCTTCCCTTTAGCTACAGAGAGTGATGAAGTGATGTAATAACAATATTCCCAAAAATAAAAACATAAAAAAAAGGCTCAAATAATAAATATGTTAAGAGCTAGTGAAAGGTTTAATTGGTTTGGTTTAATGGTTTTCAAAATTTAATAAAGAGGGGCCACAGTATTATACTACTGGGGATCTTTACTGATTTAGTATTCTCTCTTCAGGGGATCACTTTGGACCTTATAAAACCCTGTAATCAATGGGAACCTTGATGAATTACTCAAGAATGATTTATCCAACTAATTGGTGATAATGGCTGGGAAAAACAGCACACAAGCCAAAGGCAGGAGTGAAATAACTTACTTCTTTTATTAATCAAACACAGGGTACCTGGAGAGATTCTGATGAATGGTTTCAGGGCAAAGGTGGGGTTGATTGCTGACTAAACTTCAATAGATCAATAATGGTTTCAGAAATGAATTTAATATAAATCAGACAGGTCCATAAATAACTTTCTTAGCTCTTTCAAGCACTCAATCACAGATGGAAAGTTTTCTGGATCATAATTCATAAATTTCTAGGTAACTGGGGAACAATAATCCAAAGAAGGTCTGAATAAATACCTTTTTGGTTGGAAAGGAGCGTTCTCAGGGAAGGTAGAAAGGGTAGGGCTCATGGGATAAGTCTAGCAAGCCATCCAGGACACAATTAGCACGTCCTCTTGGTTCATTCAATCAGCTGATCTTATATCTACTGGATTTCTGCATTTTTTTAGCTGCAGGATCTGTTCATGTGTTAATTGGTCATTTTGATGATTCTGAACGTATTTTTGATTTGTACTATTATTATTTGACTAAATTGATCAGAAGTGGGTGTTTATTAATGTTCTATCACCTACTGATCAAATTGATAATTTCTAATAATTTTTATGATCATTTCTTGATATGTTTTGTGATCATTAAAGATCTGGATCAGCCCTTGTTGTGATAATCCTCAATATTTTCTTCTTAAATTGAAATAATTTAAAATTTAGTTTATACTAATTTTATTTGTTAATTCAAATTTTTAGACTATTTACCATGCATGTGTCATGTTATTACTTATGCGTGGTTGATACTTCTAGGTTGTAGCTGTTATTAGCAGTACCTGCCATCATTTGGTTGTTCATCAATTCTGACAAGTGGATCAGCCAGATCAGCTGTGTGCAGTGCAGGATCAGCTGCATGCAGGGATCTTGCATGCAGGAATTTTGGCTAATTTTTGCGCATCTTGCTGATCTATGCATGTAGGGAATAGTTGAAGCGTGCAGGCTGTGTGTGCACAGATGCAGGGCTGCGCGCAGGAATTGTGAAAAAAAAACATTTTTGTTTGTAACTCCTAAACTATACACAAAAAATCAATTATTAATAAACTTTAGGTGTGAAACCTATATGTGAAAATCATGTGTGAAACATTAAATTGGCCAGAAAGTGCCATAGTGGTGCCATGATTTTTTGGTCACTTTTGTTTAACTATTTAAAATATGAAGGAGTAGGAATTCAAGGGTGGGGTCAGTGAGTGAAATTTCTTAATTTTGAGTGGGAAATCCATTTCTGTAATAATATTTATGGATTTAATCCTCAATTGTGTGTTAATTGATTATTTTTTCATTTAATTTAATTTTTCTATTTTGACAGGTTGCTCTGTGTAAGTAGCAAGCTGACATGAACTCTGTAATTCTCACCACATAGGTTAGGCCTCAAGGTCTGTGTGACTCTCTTTGGTTGTCATCACGTAGAAAAAAGCAATGATCCAAGCCTGGCCAAGCTATAAGACTCCAATGCTTACCAATCAAGAAAGCACAGAGACAGGTGTGGCAATTGATGGATGGTGTGAGAGCTGAACTCAAGTGTTGATGCCCATCCTACTCTTCAGCATACTTCTGTTACCATCACATTTTTTTTTGTTACTTTGATCTCATCTCTTTTCTTTTTTCATCACCATGGTTGGTGATTGCTAGGATGGTTATTGGAGTAGAAAATCTTGTGAATCAAGCCAGTCACCAGAGGTTGGATCCATATGTATTCATGAGCTATCAGAGGGAAAAAAAGGAAATTCATTGGTACTGATTTTGATACGTTTTAATTTTTGAGCAGGGGGAGAGGATTTGTTTTTTGTTTCAATTTTTGGGAAATAAATGAGGAAACAAGAAAAGAAAAGAAAATTATTAATTTAATTAAATAAATATAAGGAAAATTCAGAGTCAGAGAATCCGCCTCTTTTTTAATTTCAGGTTTTGATAAGTTGAAAGGTCACAAGTCAGAGGATCTATTTTTATCAAAGACCAATGGGACTAACAACCACAAATGAGAAACAGAAAAAGATAGGAAATAGTAAAGAATAACATAATGAGAGGTTGTATTACCCACAAAAGTTTCAGTTTTGAGATGACACAGACAAGTGTAGCGGTGTGAGGAAAGAAATGAAGAGGTTCAGAACAAGAGAAATAAATCTGAAATCTGAAGGAAATCTGAAGCAAGTGAAGAGAGCATGAGTATTTGAGAAGTTTGAGGTTTATGGGCTGAATGTGAACCTCACGTTTGATCAAATGATGAGCTGAAGCATGATGTCAATACTGTTGAGCTTGATAAGTTGAGTGAGACAGGTGATGTTGAAGCGGAATCAGATGGCAGGAATGAGTTGAGTGGGATTATTGGGATTATTGGACAGTAACAAGGAGGTAGGTAATGTGATCTGAGCAGAATCAAGGAGGGAGTTCAAAGATGAGGCAATGAGGAAAAGGAGAGGAAGGAAGATGGGTGGAAAAGGAAGAGCAGAAGCAGCAGCCCAAGGTGAAGAATGGAGGATGGAGGCTGATGTAAATGAGGTAGTGATTGAGGGGAACCAAGTTGGGGAACTCAACAGGGTGAGATCTTTCAATCAGGGGAACAACTGGGCACTGCAAGTTGGGGACTAAAGTTTTTGGGGCAGATGCATTGGATGTGACAATAATGACAGTTTTAAACCAAAAAAAAAACTACCATTTTAAACCTGCCATTCAAAAAAATAAAAATAAAACCCAATTATTTCACAAGAGAGGTGTCAGATTTAACTGCAGATACAAAGTGTTATTTTTCAAATATGGTATCTCTCTCTCTCTCTCTCTCTCTCTTTTCTCTCTCTCTAAGCCTGATGTGATGACTGGATTTAGCAAATTCAAGAACTTATGAAATTAACTAACTGAGGAAGCAATCCCCAGGCAAGCAGCGTAGCCTTTATAAGGTAATCTAAAATGACTAGATACAACCTGATGGACAGTAAACTACAGTTTTGAGCAATGAGGCAATGAATGACATGAATGGAGTACAAAATGAAATAACAATATGAGCGTTTCTAAGGTCTTAGCGTAAGCGCAAGACAATAGGGGACAAATGTATTGGAGTGTAACGGTTGAGACATGAGGGAGTGAGATCAGAAGTAATGCAAATATGAAGGTGTAGTTTATGCAGGGTAAGGGAGTAGTCCATTTGCAAACTATACAGTTGAGGTGGCTTGACTAGCACGGGTTCAAAATAGCAAGAGAATGTCACCCGAAATGGGAACCCAAGGGTTATTGATACCCAGGGTGAAAAGGTGGAGCCCAAATGGATTGTTTACTGAGGTAGAGTTGAGTGCAAGGTTTGCAAGTGGGTGCTGAGTCAGTTGCCAAGGATGGAAGGTTGTTATGCAAGCAAGAGTTGATAAGCGGAAGGCACCATTGATGTTGTGCTTCTAGTTTTTCACGCTTATGGACTGAGGTAGATGGTACTGAGGAAAAGGGTATGTCAAAGTGGGAGGAAAATAATCCTTAAGCTCAAAGTGTGACACTTTATCATCCACTGTAATCATCCCTAAATCCTCATCCATCCCCTTCAAAGTCCTAAAACTACTATCACCTCAACTGAAAATACTTCCAAAGCACCACAGAGTCCAAGAAATCACCCCAGAACAGTGTGGTGACCAAATCTGGACACCCTGGACCAGATGCGGAAAAATTCAAAAAAAATTTTACAATTCTTTTATTTAGGTGTTATTAAAAAAAAAAAAAAAATTGGAATTTCTTTTTCAGTATCACTTCTCCAACTTCTTCATCCTGTCAAAAATCCCTTTGTCCCATTGTTCTAGGACAGGCCTTCACAGCCTCACCATCTAGACACTGCATTTGATTCCTTCTCTTGTTGTTCCCCCCTTCCTTTTGGCCAAACGCGCAGGCCAAGACCCGCTTGGCCCAAGATATCCCATTCCATCCATTTTTCCCCCTCCATCACCCATTTTCCTTCCACCACTCACTCATCCTTGGTTGACCATCAGCCCCTTGATCACCCTCGGCCGCGCAAGTTCAGCTCCTGTCTCTTTCAGCAAGCCAGCCAGCCAGCCATTGGTTGACTGGGCTACCACAGAGTTTCACCCGCCCACCAATTTGCCGGTCATCAATGCCATTTCTCATTCTATGGGTGGCATTGTTGCCCGCAAATCTATCACGTCCTCTAACTACCTCAATCATACTATCAGCCACCATCATCCTTCACTCCGATGATCAAATTTCAACTCCAGCCATCCATTGATCACCTTCCCAATTATCCAACAAGACTCCATCGTAACAAGGCCTGTCTCAGCTGTAGGGCTAGAAAGACCAAGTGCAATGCCATCAAACCAATCTGCTCATCCTGTCAACAATTAATTTCCAATCAACAGTCTTGGTGTAGGAAAAATCATCCACCAAAGTGTTTACAATCCGTCCTATCCTCCCACCATCATTGATGCGTCAATCATCATTGATTGGCCAAGCATCATCAAATCATCCAACTCAAGGCCAAACTGAATTCCCCATCCAATCCCCCAGCCGCTCCCCAACCAATCCATCACCCTTCCCGGGACTCTCCCACCCCCTTCCATCTTTGGGTGGGGGTGGAGAGTGTTGTCTTCCGCCCCTGGACACCCGCAGGCAGTCTGATCCATTTTCATTTCCCACCCCTTCCGCCTTTGGGCAAGGGGTGGTTGATTCTGGTATTGTTGCGCGCATACGGCCACGGACAGACGCAGGAGAGGTGAAGGGATGAAAATAGATCCCACCCCAGTCAGGCAGGCCAGATTTCCACCGGCCTGCATGATCAAATTTTTCTGATCACCTGAAAATCAAAAAAAAAAACTTTTTCCGCTCTATTTGTAGGATTTGTTGTACATAGTCTAACAGGCCCTCCTGCCCATATAAGGGGGGGTTCTCCCCTACCTTTTGGGGAGGAGAAGGACATCATCAGCACATGGTACCATCATCATCACATCCTACCATACCAGTGAGGATCATCATCATTTTCATCTTGCAATAAATCATCCGTGGGGCTTCATTCCCCTTTATCTGAGACAATATTTTGGGTATATCTATGATTGCCCCTTGATCCTTGAGCCTCCATACTCAAACCCTTGATCATTGATCCTTATCACCAACCAATAGCCTTGCTGGTTGAAGAAGAATTTGACTAATTGAATTCTTGAGTGTGTTACACCACTCCTGATCCCTTTATCCAACCATACTGGTCCTGATCATCCTTTGACTATCTCTCTGGACCCATTCACGTTTGACTGAAGAGGTTTTATTAAGCTTAGAACCTGGAGTGTTAAACCTCCCTTTATTTCTTTTGAAGTTTAATTCCGCCACGCTACTCTTGAGTCCCTTGAGAAGTGTTGGGTTATTCTTGTTTGAATCAGTTATTGTTTTGCTTCTGGAGCTTCTTCAAACCGTTAGCTTTGTCTTTTGCAGCAACCCACAGTTATCTGGTACCCTTCAAGCGCTTGATTGCGGAGAGTTGGGCAGGTTCATTGAGAACCTGGAGGTTGTTTGGGATTGAGTTGATCTTTACTAAGCTTCTTCTGACAACCAGAGCTATTGGCTTGTGGGTGTTGTCACTTACAATTGCCTTGTCTTGTTGAACTCTGAACAAACCTTGACTTCTTCTATTCAAGTTTTCCCCGGCACCATCTTGCCTCAGATAGTGTTGTTTCCCCAGCTACCAACTACTATAATCTTCATCCTCTTACATTTGGTCCCCCGTTTACCAGGTTCTGGACTTTGATCTTGGTTACATTTAAATATTCTTGTAACACTCAGGAGGGAAGCCTAAAACAGCACCTTTCCCCTGCACAGAACTGCCACGGCCCAGCACCGTTTGGAGTCTTACATTTGGTCCCCCGGGCCAGGATTGAACCAGCAACCTTGGGATTTACAGTCCCAACAATCATCATCTTTGTAATCCTATCTCTTTCTTTTTTTCTGTCATCATCTAGCTCTGTGGAGGCAACTTTTTATAGAAGTAAGTCCTCCCAATTGTGCACCATATGGGCAAGATACTTGTTGTTTTTCAAGAAACCCTACTCTTGCCACATTTGTGAGCCACTTTGGAAATCTGCTCCTTGGATTGTTTAGGAAACATTGTCAAAATGGAATCCACCAGAAACTCTTCTACTTGTCCTAAGATGGTTAAGATCAAGCCCCAGAACAAGAACTTAGGATTCAATGGGACAAACGTGGAACACTTCTTAGACTCGTACAAGATGGCTGCTTTGGTGGACGGGGCTAGCAAATTTGATGTGGCCTACCAGTTACAATTTTTTATCTCCTCTGATGAAGTTATGGAAATCATCAAGTTGTTTGAAGGTTTCAAATGGCATAACTAGACCCTGCTGCAGGGAGCAATGTTGGCCTATTGGGGAAAAATAGATGTAGTACAATTTACTTTGCAGGATCTAGATAACCTTGTTTCCCAGTGGATCTCCAATGGGGGTGTGGCTTCAGCTTCCAATTATCAGTCTTTTAGGAAATCTTGGGATCCCATCCAATCCTACCTTGTCCAAAACAATCACATCAACACAGTGGACAAAATTTGAGTCCAATTTTTCCAATCTTTCTCTCTTGGAGTGCAGGAAAGGATTGAGGAGGAACTTTTTGAGTCTGGATCCATGATCACTACCAGGGATAATTGATTCAAGCTCCCTGGTTTCCTTATCCTTAGGGAAGTGGTGGATAAAGTCATGAAAGGTCAAACAGCCCTCACTTTTGAAAAATCTAAAACCTCTGAAACAGTTCATGCCCCCTCTTTCAAAGAGTCAAACAAGATCATGAATAAAATGGAATCTGATTGCAGGCCCAAGAACCCTCAGCCTAACCAAGAAACCACTACAATGGAAAAGATCACTAAACTGCTCAAAGCCTTTGAAAACAAAATGGATCAAAAGATTTCCTCTCTTGCTATTCCTAAACCTTCTAGTGCTGTTCCTAAAAATAATATAGTCTGCTATTATTGCCACAGGGAAGGCCATGGAACCGGTCAATGTCTCAAACTCCAGAAGGACAAAGACAAGAAATTGGTAGAGAAAAAAGGGAATAACTTTTTTCTTCCTCATGGTGCCCTAATCCCCTTTGATTCATCTTGCCCCATTTGTCATGTGGTGGCCTTTTACCAGCCACCTCCTCCTATGAAGGCATCCTTGGCCTCTGTGGATTTCCAATCTTCTTGTGGTACTCTTTAACCCTGGTATCCCCCAGGTATTTCATGTTCTTCTCTGGTTGGTACTTACCAATCCAATCCAGCTAGGAGGCAACATGAGGAGCCCAAACCTCATAAAGCTCCTTCCTTGCCAACCTCAATCCTTGGAAAACCACCCAAACGACAATCTTCACCTGAGCCCTCTTCTGATGTAGAAGACATGGAGGTGGAGAAAGAACCACTCATGGAAAGATCTCAAGATAACCCTGATCCTCCTCCCTCATCTATTAAACCTCCTCAATCCCCTGATCCTGTTCCTGCCTCACCCAATCTTCCTCCCTCCACCCAGCCCAAAGTTTGGTTTGAGAGGGGAATTTCCAAAGATCACCCTAACACTGTGGAAGGGGTATTAAAGAAAATTTCTGATCTGAAATTTCCTGATCTATCTGTGGCTGAACTCCTATCAATCTCTCCATCTGTTGCTGAAGGAATGAAGAAATGGGTTTCTCGTCAACGTGTGGAAATTGGTCCTGAGGAACTCAAGGTCTCCTCTGGAACTTTGATAGAGGATTATGGTGGAACAGATCCCTCTTCTGAGTCTAGTCTTTACTCATGTCCTCTTGGTTTTCTTCCCTGCCATCTTGGTGAATCAGCTAAAACGGTCTTGCTCCTTGTCAACTCTGGCTCTCAGCTCAACTTGATCTCGGATGCTATGGCCTGCAAACTTAAACTCAGCCCTAGGGTCAGCTTCACCTCTTCAGTTTATGGAATAGGGAACAAGTCTTGCAAATTGGTTGGAATTGTTGAAGATGTTCCATTCCGGATTGGCCAAAATATTGTTGGAACTTGTCATTTCTGGATCACACGCTTGGATGGACCCATGATCTTGGGTTGACCTTTCCTAATCTATTTTGGAGAAACTCTGATGTTTTCCAATCAAGTTGGGGAGATAATCCTCCTCCCCAATTCAGATGGTAGAAAAATTTAGGTTCCTCTTTGTTCTTTGGATTCTGGTTGCTGGGAAAGAGATTTCCCTGGTCATTTTCCTAAACAGAAGGATAATTCCAGTTCCTTTCATTTTTTATGGGAGTAGTTGATCCTGCTAATAGTTGTAGTTCTTTTCAGCCTCAAACTTCAACTCAAGGGTCAACCCTCATCCCCAAGGCCTATTTCTCTTTCTTTTCAACAATTTCCTCTGATCTCAAAAATATCAAAAATAAAAAACAAAACAAAATGGAAAAATCCAAAAATATTTCTTCTTCATCTGTTGTTTCTTCTTTTCCTTGTAATCTTATTCCTAATCAACCTTCTCTCAGTTCCGGTTTGAATCTCCGCAATGAGTCTAAACTAGATCCTGATCTCAATCCTATTTTTGGTGGCTTTTGTATGGAAGAATATGGGCTTCAGTGGAGGCAAATTGGGGTAGAAGTAAGTCCTCCCAATTGTGCACCACCGGGGTATCCTACTACTATCATTTTTGAAACCCTACCTTGTGCCACACATGTGAGCAATGAATTATCTCCTGGGACTTCTTTTATGGAAAAGGCACCTTTCAAAAATGTTGCGGAACATCAAACTTGGAAGGCTTAGAACTTGGTCTCAATCCTTGTAGTCAGATCTCTCTGGTCAGCTCTTGGCAAAAACAAGAACCGCTCTCTTTTGCCTCTAAATATAAACAAGTTGCCAGGAAAATCCAACCAGTCAACCAACTGATGCCTCTCAATCACAATCCTCCTCTATCCCGCAATCCTTACTGTGGTTTACCTTGATCTCTTGCTGGTCCATTCATCCCCTCTGGCTGTGTCACTGAAGAACGTCTGAGAGTAGTCAACTTTGGACCAGATGGATGGCTTCTACCTGATGAGTTGTATTTGATCAAAAATGTCTTGGATCTTAGGGAAAAAGCTATTGCTTTCTGTGAAGAAGAGAGAGGTCTTTTGACAGAGTCCTATGGTCTGCCTTATATCATTCCTGTAGTAGAAAATGATCCTTGGCAAAAGAAAAAGATCCTGATACCTGCTGCCAAAGTTGAAAAATTCATCAAGTTGGTCTGGGAACAAGTCCAAACTGGTTTATATGAACAGTCAACTTCTAGCTATTCCAGCCCTGTTTTCTGTGTCCTTGAAAGTAATGGTAAACTTAGAATAGTTCATGATCTCCAGCCGCTGAATAAGGTTACTATTAAAGACTCTGGTATTCCCCCTGCTACTGAAGAATTTGTTGAATCCTTCTCTGGGAGAGCTTGCTATGGTCTAGGTGACATTATGGGTGGCATGACAAACGGTCCTTACATCCAATTTCTTGCCCTCTCACCACATTTGATACTCCTCTTGGTTGTTTCCAACTTACTCGATTGCCTCAAGGCGCCACTAACTTGGTTGCAGTCTATCAGGCTCAGATGGTTTGGATGCTCCAGGATGAAATCCCTGATCATGCTGGTATCTTTATTGACAATGGCAGAATTAAAGGACCAGTTTCTGACTATAACAATGAGCTCTTACGCTGGCATTCATGAATCCGTTGATTTATCTGGGAATATGCAACCACTTTGAAAAGGATTTTGTTCCAAATTGAAGAATCTGGCCTCACTGTCTCCGGATCCAAATTGGCTGCCTGTGTCCCTGCTCTGGAAATTGTTGGTCATGTGGTCTGCAAGGAAGGAAGAAGGATGGCTCCATCCAAATTCAACAAAATCCTCTCTTGGCCTACTCCCATCAACCCAACTGAAGTCAGGGGTTTTCTAGGTGTTGTCACTTATGTTTGAATTTTTATCCCATCTCTATCCAAAATCTGTGCTCCCCTACGTCGCCTGACCAGAAAAGATGCTGAGTGGATCTGGAACCAAGATTGTGAACATTCTTTTAAGCAGCTTAAAATGATGGTTGGCAAAGACATAGTCTTGAGGAAGATTGCTTACGGACCGGGAGCTGGCAAGATCAAATTGGCTGTTGATTCCAGTTATCAATCTGTTGGGGCTGTCCTCACCCAGGAAGATGAAAATGGCTGGGACCGTCCTGCTCTCTATGAATCCCTGTTATTTTCAGATGTAGAATCCAGGTACTCCCAACCAAAACTGGAACTCTGTGGCGTGGCTTGAATGTTGAAGAAACTCCAAACTGTCCTCTGGGGTCAACACTTCAAGTTACAAGTTGATGCACAATCCATCATCAAAATGATCAATGCCCCCAGCCTCCCAAATGCTCCTATGACCTGTTGGGTGGCCTTTATCCAACTTTTCTCTTTTGATATTGTTCATAGGCCTGGAAAATCCTTCACCATGCCCAATGGTTTATCTTGACGCCCCCTTGGAGATGAAGAATTGGATGTTGGAGTGGACTTTGATCAGGAGGAGCCTTTAATTTTTCCAATCTTCACCTTTTCCTCCCAAGATTATTCTGGCTTCCAACAAGGTTTCTGGCTAAAATTAGAGCAGTACCTTTCCACTCTCCAAAGGCCTCCTGATCTCTCTGCTAAAGATTTTTGATTGCTCAAGAGGAAGTCCTCCAATTTCTTTGTCCAAGGTACTAGGCTTATGAAAAGAGGCAATCCTTGTGCTCTAATTGTTGTCACGATCCCCTCTAAACAAGATTCAATCCTTGAAAGTCTCCATGAAGGCCTTGGGCATTGCGGGGAAACCAAAACCTATCAACGTATATCAAAACAATTCTGGTGGCCATCTTTGAAGAAATCAGTCTCTCAATGGTCCAAGAGTTGTGAAGTATGTCAGAAACGTGATCTTAGGCGCCCTGCCAAAATTTGTTATCCCACTGGAGAGTCCACTGTATTTGGAAGGATTGCTATGGATGTGGTTCACATTAAGGCTGGTGGAGCTAAGTACCTCATTGTGGCTAGAGATGATTTTTCTGGATGGTTTGAAGCAAAATTTCTTAAGAACCTCAGCTCTGAATCAGTAGCAGCCTTCCTTTATGAGACTTGGACAATGTGTTATGACTTGGCTGTATCTTATTCAACCAATGGTGGCTCTGAGTTTGGTGGCAAACTGGCCAAAATGATCCGATTGCTTCCTGGTCAACATAGGGTGACCACTCCTTATTATCCTGAAGGACAAGGTATGGTGGAAAGAGGCCATTCCCCTTTGAAGGCTGCTCTTGTCAAGTTGGCTGGAAAAAGTGGAAAGAATTGTTGCAAATTTCTTCCTCTGGTCCTCTTCTCTGATCAAATTTGAACTAAACAAACCAATGGATACTCACCTTACAAAATCCTCTTTGGTCAAAGGGCTGTCCTTCCTCTTGATCTGGAAATGGAATCTTTCTTAGGTATTTCTTGGGAAAAGGTTTCTTCCACCACTGATCTATTAGTTTCCAGATCCAAGCGACTGGAGAAAAGTGAAGAAGTTTGTGACAAAGCTTATCAGAAAATGATGGAGTCAAGGGAAAAATCAGTCCAGTATTGGGAGGACAAGCATTGCAATTGGTTCAGGGATCCCTTGAATCCTGGTGATCTAGTTTTAGCTTATAATTAATTCTTGGAAACTCAGTGGGGAAAGCTTTTTTCCAATTGCTGGAATGGTCCTTATTGAGTGGTCCGTCAAGTCAGAGGTGGATCATATGTTTTGGAAGAACTGGATGGTACTCAGATGGCCAGAAGGTTCTCTGCTGATCAGGTCAAGAAATTTCATTGTTGTGGAGGCAACCTCAATCAGAAGTAAGTCCTCCCAATTGTGCACCACCAGGGTCATCTGCTGCGTTTTGTTGTGAAACTCTACTGTATGCCACATAAGTGAGCACCTGGGACGCCTTCTTCATTTTGTCCCAGTAAACTCTAGGATTTTCTTTGGATGGATCAATATATTCTTTTCAGTCATCCTCAAGATCAAATGGCCATTTCTTGTGTTCAATCACCTTTCCTTTTTCTTTTATGACATCAAGCTCAGATGCAGACTAGGGACAGTCTGTAAGTTGGGGAGAGATGTGGTGACCAAATCTGGACACCCTGGACCAGATGCAGAAAAATTCAATTTTTTTTTACAATTCTTTTATTTAGGTGTCATTCAAAAAAAAAAAAAAAAAAAGAAGGAATTTTTTTCAGTATCACTCCTCAAATTTCCTCATCCTTTCAAACATCCCTCTGTCCCAGTGGTCTAGGACAGGCCTCTCTTGGTCTCATCACCTAGCCATTGCGTTCAATCCCTTCTCTCTTTTCTCCCCCTTCCTTTTGGCCAAACGCGCGGGCCGAGACCCACTTGGCCCAAGATACATCCATCCCAGCTCCAATCTGCTCAGCTTCAACCTTGACAGCATTTGATGTATTACCATTGGTCCCTACTCCTAGCCCACTTGGAGGCTTCATCCACCACCTCCTCAATTGGCATCCACCCCCTTAGTCTCCATATCACCACCTAAGAAACTGCCCTCATTGGGCTCACAATCCTTCTAGACCCAAGCTTGACCTCTTCCGCCTCAATCAATCCTTCCGCATCTGGCTTGACGCTCACCACCCAAGTCAATCTTCCAAGGACGGCTCAAGACACTTTAGACCCTCTTGATTGACTCTCCTCTCCCTGCTTTGCTTGCTTGCTCACCTCTCAGACCATCCATCTCAACTCGGGCTTGGATCCTTTTAGAGCTTGATCCTCACATCCTCATCCTTCAATCGGTCCAGATGCCCCCCTCAATCCTGTTTAACCATCCAATCCAATTGGATGGGGTGACCCCCAGGCTGAGGTGATCTATAACGTGGGCTCAATGGAAGACCAATTGGTGATCGATCAAGCCATGATCCTCCGTGATCAACTCCTTCAGCCTCCAACTGTTCCATCATACCTCAAATCCCTCACCTTCCCCCTGGGACTCTCCCACCCCCTTTCCATCTTTGGGCGGGGGTGGAAGAACGTTGTCTACCGCCCACGGACATCCGCGGGCAGTCTGGTTCATTATTTTTTTTTCCCACCCCTTTCCGCCTTTGGGTGAGGGGTGGGTGATTCCGGTGTTGTTGCGCGCGCCCGTCCACAGACGGACGCAAGAGATGGTGAAGGGATGAGAAAAGATCCCACCCAAGTCAGGGAGGCCAGATTTTCACCGGCCTGCGTGATCAAATTTTTCTGATCATCTGAACTAAAAAATAAAAAAAAAAAAAATCTTTTTTCAGCTCTATTTGTAGAATCAGTTGTACATAGTCTAACAGGGCCTCCTGCCCATAAAAGGAGGGGCTCTACCCTGCCTTTTGGGGGGGTATCAGATCACATCCTACCAGAGGGGAGCATCCTATCCTACCAGAGGGGAACATCCTATCATACCAGAGAGAATCATCATCATTATCACCTTGAAATTAATTATCCGTGGGGTCTCATTCCCCTTCATCTGAGACTAAAATTTGGGTATATCTATGATTTCCCCTTGATCCTTGAGCCTCCATACTCAAACCCTGATCCTCAATCTTTATCACCAACCAATAGCTTTGCTGGTTGAAGAAGAATTTGACTGATTGAATTCTTGAGTGTGTTACACCACTCCTGATCACTTTATCCAACCATAACGGTCCTGATCATCCTTTGATTATCTTTCTGGAACCAGTCACGTTTTACTGAAGAGGTTTTATTAAGCTTAAAACCTGGAGTGTTAAACCTCCCTTCATCTCTTTTGAAGTTGAATTCCGCCACGCTACTCTTGAGTCCCTTGAGAAGTGTTGGGTTATCCTTGTTTGAATCAGTTATTGTTTTGCTTCTAGAGCTTCTTCAAACAATTAGCTTTGTCTTGTGCAGCCACCCACAGTTATCTGGTACCCTTCAAGCGCTTTATTGCGGAGAGTTGGGCAGGTTCATTGAGAACCTGGATGTTGTTTGGGATTGAGTTGATCTTTCCTAAGCTTCTGCTGACGACCAGAGCTATTAGCTTGTGGGCGTTTTCACTTACAATTGCCTTTTCTTGTTGAAATCTGAACAATCCTTGACTTCTTCTATTCAAGTTTTCCCCAGAATCATCTTGTCTCAGATAGTGTTGTTTACCCAGCTACCAACTACTATCATCTTTATACTCTTAATTTTGGTCCCTCATTTACCAGGTTCTGGACTTTGATCTTGGTTACATTTAAATATTTTTGTAACACTCAGGAGGGCAGCCTAAACAGGACCTTTCCCCTCCACAGAACTGCCACGGCCTAGCACTGTTTGGACTCTTACACCGCTAGACCATCCTAGCCGGCATGTGTATGTACTCCCACACAGTATTTGGGTCCATGACAGGGACTTATCAGGCAGGGGGTCACACACAAACTGCAAGGTTCTGGCCAGTTCCAAATTGCAAGGTCAAATTTAGTCTCTTTTGGAGGGAATTTGTTTTAGGGTGTAGTTGCCAGGTGCCCCAACCTTAAATCAATAATCCATAGGGCTCACTCCCCAGTGGTGAAAACGTTGAGCAAGCTGGGATAGTTGAGCCTGGGGAAGCAAAGCAGAAGCTGAGAGATACAAAAAAAATATCAATTAAAAAGGAGAAGGGACAAACTGACCGGAAAAAGGAGACAAACCAAAGATTATCAAAATCCATTAATCAGGAGCCACCCCACCATTGATCTGGACAAATCAAATCATTAATGTTGTCCCTGGATCCTGAACCAAATGGATACAAAGCAAGGGAGAAATATGAAAAGGGTACTTGGGGTTATATGGGCATACCATGGAAAAAAAGGCCAAAGGCCAGTTGGGCCTTGCACCTTGGGTATATAGCCAATACCTGCGGGTATTGGGTTGGGCCATCAAAAAATGATACCCAACCAGCAGGTATGCCCTTGGGTTGGGTGTTGGAATTGCTTTTTTGGGCTGTGTATGCCTAGGGGTCCAACCCTAGGCCAGTTCCCCAATTAGATCCCCTTTAGAAGGCTTTTGCTAGCAAGGAATCACAAAACTGGGAAGATTTGATTCATAATAACTTGAAACTTGGTTTTAAGACTTTTTTTCCTCCTAAAAAGTCTATACATCCAAGTAAGAAAGTATTACAAATTGATCTTGATTCAATTATTTGTTTGTTTTTTTTCTGAATTTCTCATATTCTTTTTCTCTATTGATTACTTAATCAATGTTTTGGAGCAAAAAATGAAACTTGTAAGTTGCTCTGCTCAAGACTGAAGAAGGGATGAGGAGGAAGAACTTATGTTTCTAAGAGGAGCAGATCCTAGGAGTCAAGGAGGGTGCTCCAGTTCAATGTAAGGAAGAACAGATAGCTTTTCATTCACATGATAGCAGGCTGCTTTAAGTAGACTAAGTAAAAGCAGGGATGACTAGTGGTTGACAGATGAGAAACTATAATGAATAGTAAGTATGCAAAGCTGAACCTAAGGAATCCACACTAATAGGAGGACACACAGGACAGGCTAAGAATAGAGGCCGCTAGGATTGATGACAAAGGAGGTACTGGAACTATTGCTAAACATGTATAGTATAGAGAACTCAATAGGCAGCAATACTCAAGAGCATAAAAATAAGAGCATGAGGTCATACTAAGATGCACTAAAGATTCAGGCAAAACAATCAGATGACAGAAATTTTAACATAACCCCTTGCCTGAAGCTTTAGGGAGGTGAAGGCTTAATATAATGAAAGGCTTAGGAGGTAGCACCCAAACTAGACACTAAGCAACAAAGGTGGAGGACTTTTTAGATAGAAACCAAACCTGAAGTGGATTAAAGGATGAAGAGGCAACACACTGAGAGAAAGACTGACATATCAAGCGTGAGATTGATAAAGGTGGTCAAGCAATCATCCGGGAAAGTGCAAGTTTGATGACAGAAGATTGGGCTGAGAAAAATGGAGCAGGGCAACTAAAGGTAACAATGATAATACAAATGGCTTCAAGATTGCTTCTAGTTTAGTTGAGCAAGCAAACAGTTGATAACAATGATGTTTGGGGTGCAATTGTTTGAGCAAGCACAATAGAGAAGGGAGTTAACAAGATGATGGAAATAAGTCAAGTGGGCTAAGCGAGTGGAACGGGGTGACCTTAGAAAATGGATCAATCAAGCGTAATGCGGTTGTTTGAGCAAGCGCAATAGAGAAGGGAGTTGGCAAGATGATGGTGATAAGTCAATTGGGCCAAGTGAGTGGAAACACTGCAATTTTGGCACTTTGCAAGATTGGTAATTGATGGGTCAAACAATCAAAAGGTTGGTGCTTGACAAATTGATTGATTCTTGAAGATTGAGAAAAGATTGAGCGAGTAGACAAATTGGACAATTTAGTTGGTAAGGCAAAGAGGTTGCAAATTGACAAGATGGAAATGAGGTTGATAAGGATGAGCCAAACAGAAGACAAAGATGGTGCTGGTGGCCAGATTGATCAAACGAGTCCAAGGTTGCTAGTTGATGAGTGGAGAAACCAAAGCAAAGATGATGAAGATTACTTAAGGATCACATCTGTCAAGTTGCAAGCAGTGACAATAGCAGCAATGATGGCAAGTTTCAATTGAATGAGAAAAATAAACACTCAGACAACCAAACTAGAGCAAATGGGTGGTGGCAATTGCAACATGGCACATTAAGAGATTGATGGCTGAGAATTTACTAAGACAAAAAATGCAAGAACTCAACCAAGAGGAAAGGAAGGCTCATATTGATGAGATCAAAGGGAGAATGTTCTCAGGGGAGCATTTTGGATTTTAACCGTGTTGAAGTTTAAGTTGATTCTCCAGTTCAAAATGTAAAGAGGAGATGAGGGGAAGTCTTATGATGCCAAGAGGAGCGGATCTGGGGAGCCAAGGAGGGCGCTCCTGTTCAATGTAAGGAAGAACAGATAGCTTTTCATTCACATCATAGCAGGCTTCTTTAAGTAGAATAAGTACAAGCAGGGCTGACTAGTGGTTGACAGATGAGAAACTATAATGAATAGTAAGTATGCAAAGCTGAACCTAAGGAATCTGCACTAATAGGAGGACACACAGGACATACTAAGAAGAGAGGCACTAGGATTGATGACAAGGAAGGTACTGGAACTATTGCTAAACATGTATAGTATAGATAGCTCACTAGGCAGCAATACTCAAGAGAATAACAATAAGAGCATGAGGTCATACCAAGATGCACTAAAGATTCAGGAAAAACAATCAGATGACAGAAATTCCAACAAAAAATATCCTCACATGATTTTTTTCTGCCCTCTTCGATGCCTGCTAAAAGACTGAAAGCTGAAAATTTGGAAAAATCTCTGGAAAGATAAGGGAAAAAAAATTGAAAAGAATGTGTTATCTTTGATTTTAATCCCATTTTCTTCCAGGAAAATGAAGTACTAAATATATATATATATATATATAATTGAATTTCCTGTTGTATTTGAAAACTTTCTATCTCTTCAGCTATCCAAAATCATAAAAATAGAATTTTTCAAAATGTGAAAAGATTTGAGACATAAAGTGGGATTTTGATTTTTTTTTTCAATTTTTTGAGTGTAATTTTGAAGGCCTTTAAATTGGCCAAAAACTCTCATCCTTCTCTTACAGAGGCTTTAGATGCCTGTCTAGGCGCCTGTGTTTTTTTTTTTTTGACCATCCCATCAAACTGCATGAAATCAAGGATTACCACGTGGATAGGGGATGTTGTGGGGACCTTGAACCCATGCAAAAACAAGGAATGGGGGAGTGAAAAATATGACACCCTTTTTTTTTCTTTGGTGCTAACTTTTGAGTCAAAAGAAGCAAAAAAAATCTTGTTGAGAATGGGTCAGCGGGACCAGCTTTGATGGATGCCCAAACCAAGTTTGCAAGGCGGCAGGCCAATTTGGCTGTGTGCCAAGTTCCAACTGGCACTTGACACATATGGTGTATCAAGCGCATCTGGGCGCCTGTCCAAGTTTGACTTGGCATGCGCCCAGGGGTCTTGATTGGCTAGGGTTTGCAGGGGTTTGAACTTGGCACCCAACCAAGCTTTTCTTGACCCAGATCAATCTCTAGTTGCACCCCTTCCTCAACCTCTTGACCTTCCACATCTCATTGTTTTGATTTTTTTTTTTTCAGCAGTAAGTTTTTTTTTAAACTCTTGATATTTTTTTATTGTTGTTCTTTAAATATTGTTATTAATTTTCTTTTTTTTTCCTACTGATGGCCAAAAATGTGAATATCATTGATCCAGTCACCCTCAAAATCAAAGCAAGCAAGACTGAGGCTAGAGACCCTGCTTGTCAACTTCAAGAATCAAATTGAGAGACATTTCAGAAGGAGCAACTCCTCAAGGATCACCAAAGGTTGGAGGAGCAAAAAACATACTCAAACAACTGGCTTATGCATAAAGAACAAAGACCAAATGCAATCATCAAGCCTGAGGTTGGTGATCTGGTTTGAGCAAATGTGTTGGCCAAAGGAATGACCCAGAAGGAAGCTGTTTCAACTTTTGATATCTTGCGGTGTCAGGTTCAACGCATAATTAAAGAAGATACAAACTAAATCAAAACCAATAAGCAATGGCCTTCAAAATTCAGAAAGGAATCAATAACCGACTTACTCATGTTTATTGATCATCAGTCCACATCAACCCTCAAGGAAATGGCCAAATTCCTCAAGAGCAAGCATGAGATGATTGTCTCTACTCAAGCCATCAGTAACATCCTCAAGGATGTGGATATAACCTGGAAGCAAGTCACCAACATCTCATCATTGTGGAATCAACCCAATCTCCTTGAACAGCATGCAAACTATGTCAATTGCCGGGGTATGGATCTAGACCAAAAAATTGTCTATGTTGATAAAGCTGGTTTTGACTTACAGTCAACCAGGCCCAATGGCTATGCTCCCTCAGGTAAATTGTTTCTTCTTCTTTTGTTTTACCCAAATTAATATTTTTTTTTTGTGAAACTCTAAGGTTTACCTGCTGTCTTGAGCATTTTACCCTAGGTCAAGCAGGTCACCTTGATAGGTGCCCTCTCAGAAGATGGTTACATTTATCACAAACTCCTCAATTCCAATGGAACCAAGGTTAAAGGGGTAGGAAATGATGACTTTTGCCTTTTTCTTTCCTCTCTTGCTTCAAGATTGCCTCAAGAATCCATCATCATTATGGACAATGCACCAATACATTGCGGCACTTGATTTGATGAATTACAAGCCAATTTCAGCAAGTTAAAAATTGATCAACATTGAGTTTCTTCCACCCTACTCCCCTTTCCTCAATCCAATCAAGTATTCTTTTCATTCCATCAAATCATATGTCCATGGAAAGATCCCCCAGAATCAACCTGAACTTGTACAACATATTAAGAATGGGATAAAGCAGGCTATTACTCAAGAAAAAAGTCATAATTTTTTTTCTCACGTTAAAAAGTTTTATAGAAACTGCCTTGAGATGCAGCCTATTACAGGCCCTCTCTTGGCCAATCCTTAATTTTTTTTTCATTATTTTATGTATAATTATTTATTTGAAAAAATTGCCCCCCCCCCAAAAAATAAAAAAATAAAAATCATTGCTTCTGTTTTTTACATACATTTAAATTTACGTACAAGAAATATATACATGATTTTTTATAATTTTTAAAATTGAAACGTTTACTACAATTTTTTTTTTTTTAGAGTTGGTCGATGCAACCAGCTTTGATTGGCGCCCAAACCGACTTGGCCAGGCGCCAACGTCATTTGGTTATGTGCCAAGTTGCGCTTGGCAAGGCGCCCAAAGTCCTTGCTTATGTGTCAAGGTGGCTTGTGCGGGCGCCACGCGCGTTTTACAAAAAAAAACCAATAACTTGGCCTGCCGCCCAAACGGGCTTGATACACCATAATTAAAAAGTGCCCTTGTGATTACCATCCTCATAACCTTTTTTTTTTATAAAAAAAATGTATATATAGGATCAATGGGATAGCATGTAAGACCTCATGTCAATTGACAAGGTTAATCATCATCATCATCAATTCTTTAATTTTTTTTTTTTTTTAAAAAAAAAATCCTCTATTCAGATTTGGCGTGCCATGAGGGGTTTTGAGACATTGTTGGCGCACCAAAATTGTTGCGCCGCCAACCTTACCTTACCCGCAAGGGTCATCATTGATGAAGATGAACCTGTTGGTCGGAGGTTAAGAGATTGTCGTTGGAGGTAAGATGGCTAAGACAATCAAACCAATGGATTTTCTCTCCCTCCCTTCCAATTTTTTGACTTGGCCCGCTTGACCGCTGCACAATCCACCACCGGGTTTGAGGTGGGTGAAATACTTTGAGATCTTTTCTCTATTGCAGCTAGTCAATAACAACAGTAGTAATAGTAAAAGCTGAGGCAACATTCAAGTATGTGAGAAATGAATAAAGTAATTGATGGATGAGAAAAGAATGAGTAGGGACAGTTCATTTACCGTATGTTCAGCGCACTATAACAGATCAGCTCTTGTGGGGTGACCTCAGATTGAGTACTTTGAGAATTACAGGAGATGGGTCTGTGATAGAGAGAAGTATAAAGAATTGAGGATACAAAATGAAACTTGAGGCAGGAGGAGAATGAGAAAGACCAAAATGAGTGACTAGATAGATTACCTCTTCCCGTCCACACTCTTGCTCCTCCTGAAGTCTGAGCTGATGCGTTGTCAACAATTTTCACAATCGGTGACCGTTTGGCGTTCCTAATCTGGTTCCTTGTTTGCTTCCGTCCAGGTGGTTCGTTCCACGTGAGTCCTAAGGAGCAAAGGACTTGGCTCGGCCAGTAGGTTGTTCATCTTGAGGGCCCACTGCGCTATGTAAGATTGCTGCTGTCGGAGTTGAGTTACTTTGGGCAAAATCTCTCACAACACTCCTCCTGATTTCGTCAGAGGTCAAGTGCAATTGCCTCCGGGATACTTCCACTTTGGTTGGCCCAAGAGGTTTAGTAAGTATGTCGGCTTTCATATCCTGGGTGGGAACTTGTTTGACAGATACTAGGGATTTGGAGACCAGGTCGCGAAGGTACTGGTACCTTACTTCTATGTGCTTGGAATTTGGATTCAGTTGCGCCTCTTTACTGATGAAGTTTGCACCAGAATTGTCGTTCAAGATTGTGGGTGTGGGTACCTCATATCCTAAGTTGGACAGTAGGTGAGTCATCCATCTCAGTTGTTTGGCACAGTGATTCATTGCTATGAATTCAGCTTCCGTCGTTGATTGAGCAACTACCAACTGTTTTTTGGACTGCCAGTGAACCGGGTTTCCGTGTAGGGTAATCACAAAACCGGACGTAGACTTTCTCATTATAGTGGCGTTTGCGTAGTCAGCGTCCGCCCATCCGCATAGGTTCTCCAGCGGTTCTTCCGTTTTGCAATAATGAATCCCAACAGCTGTTGTCCCCCTTAGATATTGGAGAAGGTGTTTGACCACCGACCAGTTATTTTGGTTGGGCTTGGACGTGTGCTGTGAGAGCACGTTCACTGTGTGAGTTATGTCTGGTCGGGTATGAAGGGCCAGGTGATTCAGCATGCCTACCGCCTTCTCCATCACCTTGACGTTGAATGGTTCGCCTGGCTCGTCCGCAAGCTTGAGTAGGTTGGCAGGGGCAGGACTTTTGACTGGTCTTGCTTGATCCATTGAGAATTCTTCTAGGATCTTCTCGCAGTAGTCCCTCTGGTGTATGATCATGCCGCATTCCCCCTTCCGGTCAAATGCATACCCCAAATGCTGGACAGGTTGGTATTGATGCTTGATGGCATAAGTTTTCCTTAAATTGGCGAGGAACTCATTGATTTCCGCTCTGGATTTACCTACGACTAACCCGTTGTCCACATGCAGATGAATCAGTAGAGATTGGGATTTGTTAAGGAATATCGACTCATCTGCCCTAGAAGGATTGAGTCCTAGCTTTGATAGTGTACCGGTCAGGTGACTTTTCCAACACCTAGGCGCCTGTTTGGTACCGTAGAGCGACTTGTTGAGTCTCCAAACCCAGTCTTCTTTCCCAGGAACTTCAAAACCAGAGACCTGAGAAACGTGCACCACAGCGTTGATATCCCCATGTAGGAACGCGATTTCCACGTCAAACTGCGCAATCTGTAGATTGTGTTGGACAGCCAATACAAGGAGTGCCTTCATGGACTTGTTGCGTCCCACACTTGAGTAAGTGTCAAAGTAGTGCCGTTGCGGCTGTTGATGGTTGCCAAAGCATACCCAGCGAGACTTCCTGCGGATTGTCTGTCCCAGGTCGTCCTTCTTTTTCACAAGCCTCCACATGCCACGTAGAACAATATTGTCCTTGGGAGGAGGAACCAACGTACCGGTATTCTTCTTGATGAAGGATTGATTTTCCTCTGACATTGACTCCACCCATTTAGCTTTCTTGTTGGGATTGGAAAACGCCTCCTTTACTGTAACTACTTCACTTAGCTGAAGCTCGTCATTGTTGTCCAAGTGAGATCGCATAGGAGCGGACGCAACGGCTCGGCGGGAGGATGAGACTATGGCTGAGGTATCGATATCACTGGAGATATTCTTCGGAGCTGTGTTGTAGTACGGAACATAAGCATATCCCTTCTTAGGGGGGGGTACAGGAGCACCCGCACCGGCCGGAGTCAAGGAGGGTGTTTCATCGTAGTTGGATGAGAGCTGCGGGGGAGAACTTGCAATTGCAGGGGTAGACTCAGCACCCGACTGATGAGGCAGTTTATGTCGATCCGTCAAGGGAGGATTAGATATCGGCACAGAGACCATTTCAGAAGAAGTGTCAGGGTTGATGTTCCCAAAGACCCGTAGCGGAAGAGAGGAGGGAGATTTCTTTACGGCATCAGGCGACCGGTATTTGAAGGAGTATGAAAATACAGAGAAATCTCTACTGACGGTAACAGACTTTCAGTGACTGTCCAGAAACCTGCAAGCGTTGGAGTGAGGTTCATAACCCAGAAAGAGAAGAGTTTGGGTGGGGGGCTGAACCTTTGAGGGGGATTTATGGTGCACATGAACCTTCAAGCCAAAAGGAATGAGTGAGTTCAAGTCACGGACAGGCTCAATACAGCAGTCCTTATTGGAGAGAATACCAACGGGGGATTTCCAATTTAGGGACTTGCTGGGGAGGATGTTAATCAGTGTTGAGGAGTGCTTTGCTGCTTTGTCCCAGTAACTTATTGGTACATTGGATTGGGCCATCATGCACCTGATCTTAGTTAGAAGGGTGCAATTGAACCGCTTGGCCAGGCCGTTGGTTTGGGGTGAGTCGGCGGGTCCCTGCTCAACAGTGATGCCACGGTGTGACAGTTCGGTTTGGAATTTGACGGATGAGAACTCTCCTCCATGATCAGAGTGAAAGACAGCCGGGGTGATTTGTAGGCGATTGCAGATCTCATTGAAGTAAGAGAGGATCATTTGTTCGGACTCGCTTTTTAGTCTGAGCAAGTATATTCTGTTGAACCGACTGAAATCGTCCACAAGCACCAGTATGTATTGGAATCCGTGTTTTGAGGGGGGATTGATCTGAAGGACATCAGCGTGAATTGTGTGGAATGGGGACGGAGACTTTGGAAGCGGGTTGGAGTGGCTTGACCTGGTTAGTTTACACGACTTGCAAATTTCGCAGTTCTTGGAATTCTGCAGTGGACCCAATGGTACGTTCATTTGTCTCAGGAATACCTTGAGATATTGGTCTGACGGATGTCCTAAAGTCACATGCCAGTCAGGGGTTGTAATTTTTTCTTCAACGGTTAGTAAGGAGTTCTCCGGCTTGAGCATTGCCGTGTATAGGTTGCCCGTGCGGTTGAATGTGAACATTACAGTGTCCGCCATCTTGACAAGAACTACGCGGTGTTTATGAACAATTTTTAGACCGTGATCTTCCAATTGTGAAGCCGAGATCAGGTTCCGAGGTCCAGTTGGAGAAAAGTATACCGGGTATATGGATACCGGGCCGAGTTTGAGTGTTCCCACATGGGTGATTTTAACATGACCTCCATAGGTGTTGATTTGCTTATTGTGGGGTTTCACATCACTGAGTAGGCTTATGTTGCTGACCGTCGAACGTGTGGCACCAGAGTCATATATAACTTCTAGGGAATTAGAAGGCTGGGACAAGGTAGAGAACAACGCAAGTTCATCTATGAAGAAGTTGGAGTCCTCATCAGAGTTTCTGTCCGGACGATTAGTATCAGGTTGATCGGATCCCTCTGCAACAGCGTTTAATGAATCTTTGGCCTTCAGTGCTCGTAGCTCCTTTGTCAGATTCTTGATTGTCCTCTTGATTTGAACTAGGTTGGGGTTATGGAACGGTTTGCGTTTTTCATTTGGCTGACGTTTTGTAGGTACAGCTGGTTTGGGGACGCTCTGGCTGATTGGTTTAGTTGATCCCGACTCGCGTTGACCCGCACAACGATTTGAGGAACATGGATCACGTGGATGTACCTTATGATTTTGCAGAGACGTGGAGTAGACAGATTCCAATAGTTCGCTCTGACGGCAAGTGTCTTCAGCTAGCATTTGGTCGTATACCCTATCAAATCTGAAAGGTTGAATGTCGTGACATGACTGTATCAACGGATTGAGTGATTGGTCCAGGCGGAAGCTCTTGAGAAAGAGGATAGCAGCTAGCAAAGAGGAAATACTGATAGACTCGTCCTGATCTTTCGGGCCTTGTGCATCAAGGGTGTCCTTCAGTGATAGGTACTTTTCACAAAATTCAACCAAGTGATCGCGTGTGGAGCTTGAGGGTTGATAGGTGAGATGAACTAATTGCAAAACGTGGTCGCCAATCATTATCAATGAGTTCTCGCCACAGGCCTTCCCTAGGTCTTCTAGGGCCTTGGTAAAGTCCTTGCGGTTGGGAGTCACGTATCCCCAAAGTTCGCGATCAACCAATGAGTATAGTAGGCTAATAGCTAGTGCAGTTTTCTGTCTGAACCTTTTTGTGTTGCAATTATCCTTGACCCACTCTTTATCGAGTAATTCTTTGTGGCCTTTGCTGATAATGAGATTTTCAAATTGAGCTCTCCATTTGTACCAGTTCTGTCGAGTGAGGAGTGGAAGTTTTGCCTTAGTAGAAAAATCCTCGCCTTTGGAGCCACCGGAATTTGGAATTACTATTTGAGTACCTGCGTGGTCGCTCAAGTGGGCCATATTGGATCTGTGAGGCTTTTCTATTCTACTGTTTTTGACTGCCAAGAATTGACTCTTGCTACCATGTAATACTTCAAGATCTTTTCTCTATTGCAGCTAGTCAATAACAACAGTAGTAATAGTAAAAGCTGAGGCAACATTTGAGTATGTGAGAAATGAATAAAGTAATTGATAGATGAGAAAAGAATGAGTAGGGACAGTTCATTTACCATATGTTCAGCGCACTATAACAGATCAGCTCTTGTGGGGTGACCTCAGATTGAGTACTTTGAGAATTACAGGAGATGGGTCTGTGATAGAGAGAAGTATAAAGAATTGAGGATACAAAATGAAACTTGAGGCAGGAGGAGAATGAGAAAGACCAAAATGAGTGACTAGATAGATTACCTCTGCCCGTCCACACTCTTGCTCCTCCTGAAGTCTGAGCTGATGCGTTGTCGACGATTTTCACAATTGGTGACCATTTGGCGTTCCTAATCTGGTTCCTCATTTGCTTCTGTCCAGGTGGTTTGTTCCACGTGAGTCCTAAGGAGCCAAGGACTTGGCTCGGCCAGTAGGTTGTTCACCTTGAGGGCCCACTGCGCTATGTAAGATTGCTGCGGTCGGAGTCGAGTTACTTTGGGCAAAATCTCTCACAACAGTGCGAACGGTTGTCTACCTACTTACTATAGCCGTAAGATGGGACATTGATCAACTGGATTGACTGGGAGTATGATAATCTAGGCACGTACTTACATAAATTAAGTGATTCCGGGACAGATCCGTTGTCAACATCCACGTCCATGTCAAACCTGGTCCTTCCCTCTCAATTCAATCCGATCAAGGCTCAATTGCTACTTGTAATGATAATTGGTTTATAAATTATACCTCCCTGATCTGGAGGTTGGCGAGGGCAGGGGCTATCTTGTTTGGTCCAAGGCGTTTGGTGAGCATATCTGCTTGCTGGGTGTGGGTGCTGGTCCAGTGTAGTTTTGCTTGGTGGCGGCAGACAAAGTTGTTAACAAAATAGAAGGCCCAAGAAAGATACTTTGTGTGTTTCTTCAAAGTGTTATTGCTTGCTATTAGGATGGCCAACTGATTATTGCAAAAGATTGAGATTGGCAAGCTAAGATCAAAGTTGTGGAGGATGTTGTGCAAATACGACAATTGCTGAGTACCATCCAAGAGAGCAACATACTCAGCCGCACAAGTAGAGAGGGCGACAATCTTTTGCCTCATGGAACCCCACGCAACAGTGTTTCCATAGTACTTAATGACATGTCCGGATGTTGAGCGTTCATGTTCACCACCCCAATTCGCATTGCTCCACAATTCCAGCCCAGGCTTGCCTTTTTGGAAAACAAGGGACTTATTCTTTGTCATGCGGAGGTAGCCGATGAGCCAGTCAAGCGCGGCCCAGTGGTCCTGCGAGGGAGAGTTAGCAAATCTGGACAGCAGATTCACAGCAAATTCCAGGTCAGGTCTGGTCCCGGCTGCCAGGTACATGAGTGAGCCAATGAAGCGCTTGAACTTCTCTGCATCTACAGTTCCCAACTCGTTAATGGCCAGGGAAGTTTCAGGGAGGGGGCTGCGTTTTGGATGGGCTACTTGCAGGTAATCATTCAGGATTTGGTTCGTCAGGACGTGTTGGTGGAGTGACATAGACATATCACCTCTCTTGAGGGCGATGCCAACAATCTTCGTAGGCGCGTCGTTCCATTTGATCTTGATTTCATGCTCCATGCCCTTTTTTAGTGATTGTAAGAGGGACAATGACGAGCCAATAACAAACCCATCATACAAACCCATCATCAACATGCATCCATACAACAATAAAGCCCTCCTTGCCCCTCAAGAAGTACAAAGAGGGCTCAATCTCTTGTGTCTCAAAGCCAAGCTTTGACATAATGTTCTGGAAGAATTTCCACCAACATCTTGCCGCCTGCTTGGTGCCGTAAACCGCCTTCTTAAGTCTCATTACCATGCCCTTCCACTCAGGCCTCACCTCAACAGGGGGTTGAGCATATAGCTCTTCATCTATGGGACTATACAGGTAAGCTGAACTCACGTCAAAGGATGCCATCGGAAGGTTGTTGCCTAATCCCAAAGATATAAGAGCTCTGAGTACGTTCAGGCTAGCCGTTGGCGCATAGGTCTTGTTTCAGTCTTCACCCATCCTCTGGTTGAAGCCCTTTACCACTAATTGCAACCGTCTCTCCAACAGATTTCCATATTCATCAAGTTTGTTTGCAAGGACCCAACGCATCCCCGGATGTGGTTTAACCGGTTCCCACACGTCAATTTCATCAAATTTATTGACCTTGTATGTGGCGGATTTGAGCCAGTCTTTGCCAAACTCTCCTTGTAGGGCTTCCGGTAAGGATTGTGGTAGGTAGTGGTCTGTCTTAACGGGCATAGATCTAATAAAATCACGCTCAGCCCGTGCGATCTTGTCAGTCGGTTCTTTCCCCAGCTGCAGTGACAGTTGGTTGATAATGAAATCGATGCTTGCTTTATTCTCCTTGGCTTTGAGCTCAGCAGCCTGGAAATCGGGGAATACTGCCGCGGTGGAATGGATGACCCTTTGTTCAGCAGGCGACCAAAATAACCAGCCAGCGCCAGCAGCGGGATAGGTCAGGAAGCGACAGAACTGGCCTCTCTCTGCCATCTTTGAGTCCCGGAGCTCCTTAGGGATATGCACGATTGCCCTAGCGCCAAACGGGTATAGGTTATTTGGATCAAACGAGATGCCAAAGATTTTAGTGACCGGACAAGAGGGGCTCGTCCTTGTGTTAGGTATCCGGTTATGTAGGTACGTCGCCGTCAGGTAAGCATAGCTCCAGTATTGTTCTGCCATCCTGCTTGCATGAAGCATAGTTCTAGCAAGGTCGCGATAGTTCTATTGACTCTTTCAGCCTTGCCATTCTGCTGTGGGTGGAAGGGCGCAACAGGCGCCAATGAAATCCCTAGCGCCTCCAGCTTCGCACGCAACAGCCCAATGTACTTGGCAGCATTGTCTGACCTGACATATGCTGGGACCTTCCCTAGAGTGTTCCTGAGGTGTTTGATCCACCCAATGATCTTTTGAGGAACTTTGCTACAAGACTTCAACGCGGCACCGAATGTATATGTGGTTGCGTGATCTCTGAAAGTCAACCAAAATCTCGCTCCGTCAATGTCCTTTTCAAACGGGCCAGCCACGTTGGTTGCACACAATTGAAGAGGGTCATGCTGCGGAATGTTGGATGATACACCAAGCAACGGTTTATCAATCAATTTGGAAAGAGCACACCGCTCACAGAAATAAGGCTTCCACGTGCCTTTGGGTTGTTTAGGGAAGTGTGAGTTGACAAATTGGCGTACAACGGACTCCGATGCATGGCCAAGTCGTTGGTGCCAACTGTACGCGTCAAGGAGTGGCTTTTGTGTGATGGCCCGCCATATTTCTTGTTCTAGAGGCTTTATTACCCAGCAAAAATTTCTAAAGGTAGTTTCAAATCTTTTACCATTGCAATCATACAAGAACAAATTGGTACCCTTGTGGTCTAGTCTCCACCCATCAGCAGCCAGTCGCCCCGTCAAGAGGATAGTACCTCTGACACCCTTGCAATAGTAGACATTATGAATCACAAGCATCCCCGTCCTTGTTGGGATCTTGAGGCTGCCAATTGAGTAAACAGTTGCTGAGTTAGAAGGCACCGCCATCGTAAGTGAGATTGGTACTTCAAGCCTCCTGACGGTAGTGAAAAACTTGGATTTTCCACTTACGTGAGCGGTGGCTCTGGAGTCTAGCAGGACTTCACCTTCATTGACATCTTCAACGTCAATTTGCCGAATGCGTGGGCCAGTATGCAATGGAAAGGTGGGTTTATTTGGCGGTAGGTATCTGGAACCGCGAGTGTTGTGGTCCTCAGGGGGTGGTGGGATGACCCCAAAGCGTACATGTTCCCAGAAGTCATCACAGTCGGCATACCAATGAACCAACCGTTTGCAATAGTGGCACACATACCCAAATTTCTTCAGGAGTGTTTCATTACGATCTCTTCCCTTAAATTGACTTGCTTTATCAATTGACAGGTTTTCTGGACGACCATTTGCGGGAGCGCGGTTGTCGTGCTGAGGTTGTCTTGCAGGCGGTATATAATGCTGGACAGGTTTGTCAATTAAGGCTTGGATATTCATTTTGACATCCGATGGTATAGTACCGACCAAGGTGGAGGACCTAGACTTGAGTTTGTTCAAACACAACTGTATTATTGTAGAGACCTCAGTGAAGCTTGGTGGTGCCAGACAGTTGTTGAGGTGCTGTCCTATGGCATGCTCAAAATTTTGTTGATCAACTCCGGGCGGGGCCGACGCACTCCCTTGAAGACAGAGGCTGTAAAATTCATCTAAGGTGGTATTGACTCTGTTGAGATCGGCCACCACTTTGTGCCAGTTCGCAATCCACACATCATCTGAGCCGCTCCAATTGTTCACCGCCGTAAAGAATCTGTCAACAACCGCCAGCTTATGTCAACGGTCAGTCTTGCTAAACTTCTTCTTGATCAGCTTGAGAAGGAACTGCGCATCTTTGGTACCTGATCCTTTGATGACGCTGAGTAGAGTGTTGTCAATCGTGTTCCTAATGAGGATGGCAATAGTTTCTCTGTGGTCGCGATTGAGGCAAATGAAGGAATCAGGGTCGCCAAGGAAAGTTGATTCACGTTGCAGCGCCCTGCGTAGCGTTTGGTCAATTGCTGACTCCCACTGGGAGTAATTTGAGCCATCAAAAGTTAAGGTGACTCTCTTTGGGTTGATAGTGTTATGAAAGGAAACAGGGTCCTCTATAAATTTCTTGGTGATTGTGTCGGTAAGATTGTTACCCTCATGGGTAGAGGTTTGTAAGTGGGGTGCCTGGTTCCTTTCAGACCGCTCGATTCTGGATTGGAGCCCGTTGATGACCTCTAGAAGGGACTCAATTGATACATTTGGGGGATTGTTCATATTTCTGGGTTTGGGAACAAACCTACTGTCTGTTGCCAAATATAAAGAGGATTTGTTTGATGGTTCTTGTTGACTCGTGTCTGATTGGTCGCTGTCCAAAAGGATATCGCAAAAAAATTCCATGCACCTACCGGCGCCTAGGATGACAATCACCAGTGTTTGACTTGATCAGGGAAGGTAAGGAGGTGACAACGGCTAGTTGGCTGGCTTTTAACCTGTAATGATAATTATAATTTGGGATCTTCACAATAGTCCATTGCCACGATATTAGCTCAACCCGCTGTCAGATCTCACCTTCAACTCTGATGATTATATTACTAACCTGCACGATAGTCCATTGCCACAATATTAGCTCAACCCGCTGTCAGATCTCACCTTCAACTCTGATGAGGAAAAGGTTTGTCTGGCTAGCGAGTTGGGTAAGTCTTTATATACATGATGTTCTTTTAGTATCTACACATGCATATATTATGCTTATGGCATATTGGTCTATCGACTTGTGGTTGTAATCTTATAATTTATAATCCGTGTATAACCTAATCTTTACACTACTTATGTACGTACATGCATACATGCCTAGCAGAATCGGTCGGTCGGTTGGTCGGTTGAGAAGGCCTCCCCTTCCTTCCTTCCTTTTACTTTTTCTTTCCAAAAAAAAAAAAAAGGGAAGAAGAAAAAAGTAAACTGCTTTTATAGAGAGAGAGAGAGAGAGAGAGAGAGAGAGGATTGATGTCGAGTCTAGTTAGCCAATATGCAGCCAACCAATCAGCTAACCAACCAGACCAGACCGGACTTTCTTGAGCGGGGAGGGTGCTTCTTGCCCGGAGTAGCGCAACAGTGACTCCTCCCTCTGTAGGGATCCAAGTTTACCTCTCCAAGCTTTTCTCCCACCCCATCCAGCCTCGGAGTCAGTGGCCTGGTGGTGTAGAGTTGGGGTGTATGTATGTACATACCCATGTCTCACTCGCCCCGCAAGAGTTTGATGTGGGTGTGGTAGACGGGGGTGCTTCATTTGCGGGCCCAATCCTTGTTGTGCCGTACCTTACCTACCTTGACTCGATCCTGACTAGCCAACAACAGGGCATCCGTTATGTGAATCACAACGACAACAACAACGATGTTGCATTTGGGGATTTGAGATCTAGGACTGTATTTTGCCCACTGCCTTATAGCATTGGAGGATTCAAAAATCATGTGCCACAGGCAATCACGATATCAATCTGTAATTTCTTCCGTTTCTTCCTGACTTTTGACACACGAAGGCATGATGAATGAATGAAAATGCAAGGTTGAAGAAAAATAGAGATAGAAAGGGGAAAGGGGGGGGGAGGGAGGAGGAACAGTGTATAGGGATACCCCTTCTGGCTTGTTTTCATGTTTTCTTTTCTTTTGCTTAGTGATCAAGCAATAAAATAAATAAATCAACAGCCAAATCATAAATAACTAAAGAAAACATAAGGAGTGTGATGATCAAAAGCGACAAAACCACAACACGCAATCAACGGAGGGACAAAAACAAGCAAAGAAAAAAAAAAGACAACAAAGAGCCAGGGCGGGTGACCAAAAACAAAATTTAAAGGAAGGAGGGACTGATGAATCGATTGAGTCAGGACAAACAAATGTCGGAGGAATTATTACTTGATTGATAACTTAGGTTTGCTAGACTTCGGCCAGGCGGAAACGGGGATGAGATAGGATGAGGATCCCCAAGGCTCGGACGTCAAAAGCTACACCAATCTGCAAAGTTGAGCCGATAGGGGGAAGCCGAAGCGGTCTGTAGTTCTTGTAGACTACTGACACCCCAAATGAGTTTCTCACCATGTTCTTGATTGCTATACCTCGCATTCGTCATGATCGGCGGCCCACCTACCCTGGGTGGGCTTGGTATTTGTGATGAACCGGTCATCATGAGGAGCGAATTCTTCCTCCTTGTTGTGCCTTGATAAATTCCCTCCTCTCCAATTGTTGCATTGATGACTGGAAATGAAGTCACCCTTTGCTTACTTTGCCGGTTCATCAATACTAATGGCTTCAGTCTCACTCCTCCTGTTGAACTTCTGCGTCCTTTGGAGATAGACAAGGTTTCAATTGGCAACCTCCCTTCCTCCTCACTCATGATGGCCATCAACCTGTCTAGATGACAATCGTCCAATCGATCGGAAGCAACAGACGAGCTTGAGTCTACCAGCGCAATTCTTCCAACTCCCAACTCGCGTGCTGAAGTCATTACTTTGGCCATCACGTCTAACTCATTCTTAGCTTGTCCGGGGAAGGAATTTGGTCTAGATGGCGAGAGCGGTAGTTTGGTCCTGTAAAAATTGCGGTCAAGCCAGTTGTGGCTTTCAGGTGAACCTGCCTTGACAGGCAATTCACAGGGGAGGCCTTCTGAAGCAGAGAATCGTTTAGGACTCAATTGATTATCCGCGGCTTGGATCTCAGCCCCTTGTCCAACAAGCCCTTCCATCATTTTATCAACTTCCGGTGATACTGGTCCGACAGAACTGGGGATTGTGTTGATAGTCACCTCTAACGTTTGATCACAGGACGATGGAGCGCTAGATGGTCTACTAACGACCGATCAATTGGTACCCCGAGATCCAGAAGATGATCCGCATCCAAGGTCGGTAGGACCGGATTTGGAGGCCGGGCCAACGTGGCCTTGCGAGATAGGATGATCGAGAGATAAATCAAACTCTTCCTCATCCAAAGAGCTTGCTTCTGCAATGACAACTTGGGCTTGGCAACCCCGGAATTGAGGGTAGGGCGACTGATGACAGCCAGGACCCAAGGGGGGAGGAATCAATTAGCATTTTGAAGTATGATCATTTGACTCCGGGGTGATCACACAGAGAAGGGAACTGAGGCACTTACCCGAAGGGAGCGGTTTGAATTCATGAGCCTAGAGGAACAAAATGAGTCATTAGAGATCATGCGGCTGTACAAGCGCATCAAACTAGGAGGCTGAATTGACTGTTGACTAGATGCTTCGGTGGGAGGGCTAGAAGGATTTTCGGGTGAGAGTTCTTCCCCATTATCGAGTCGGTCGTTCAGTCTGCGATCGGCGCTATAATCCGACTCGAGGTCATCGTCAAGATTGAGTTGATATCCAAGTCTGACTGCCATTGTGTCCAATGACTCGGTCAAGTCAATTTCACTTGTCTCACCATCTGCATCCGAGTAAGATGACAAGAACTGGCTGGGGGAGAAGTGAACCAAGCCACAGTTCCTACTCACGCTGGGCTCCTCAACTTGATGGTGAGGATAGTCAGGGATCATATCGGCAAAATTTTTGGTGGAGTTCGGCAAGTCAGCCTTGAGTAGGTTGACAAAACCAAGGTATCCTAGATGTGTGAGGCTTGGGGCGGCGCTCTTCAACAATGCATCGTGGGTAATTTTTGTATCGTGATCGACCGGACAAAGTTTCGGAGAGCTAGGCCGCTTGGACCTAGCGGGGGAGGGACGAGAAGGATGGGAATCCATGTACAGATCCAGGAATTCTTCCTGATTGTGCTGAGTTATACCTTCAGGGGTGATGGAATCGGAGGATTCCAACGTTCTAGTCCAGGCCAATGATTTTGCCTGAGATTGGACCGGAGTCGTAATGAATGAAAGATGAGAGTTGCGGATTGTGGAGAAATTTGGAGTCACTCTTTCCAAAAAACTGCCATTGTTTTGTTGGCGACAGGTGGGCAATGGGGGTAAGGGGATTTGGGGAGGTGAGGATGGACTGGTGAGAGCAGAGGAGAGGGATGTATAAGATTTGATGGAGTTTAACGACAGGGAGGTATGGGGACCCAAGGCTGATGATGGTGGCGTATGGGGAACGAACGCATTGGGTCGATGAAGGAATGCATGATGTGAAGGGGGTAGTGGGAAATCAGATATCAAGTCAAACGATTCGACCAAAGGTTGAAAACTCTCAACCGAGGAAGCGGGTAATTGGATGGACGTCAAGTCTGAGACCGACACGTCATCATGTGCATCAAGATGAGCAGAAGCAAGAGTGAGGGTTGAGATGCTAGAATGATGGGTAAGGAGGCGAGATGAAGCGACTGGATAGGAAGAGATAGGCGATAGAGGGTCCGATGATCGATCCGAGCCAACCGGGGCGGTAAATCTTGGTTCAAGGCGAGGTTGAGAAGGATCGGGAGATACGGGAGAGGATGGTTTGAAAGTCGTAGTGGGAGCTGGCTCAATACGCAGGCCCAAGTTAGGCTGATGCCTCTGCTTGGTAGATAAGATGGGGTGTTGCCCCATCAAGAGATCGATAGATTTAGAGGATGAACGGGGTTTGTTATCTTTGAGTACAAGATGATTACTAGGAAGGATGTGGCGCATGGTAGGGGTGGGGCTGGTAGTAGTAGCCGTCGATGATAGGTGGTCGTGATGATGGGATGGGGAGGTAAAGGTCGTCTCAAGACTTGGTTTATCGTAATGGGACATGATCTTTTTGAGGTAACCCTGATGACGGGAAGGAGGAGTTAAGGAGGAGGATGGTAGTCGCGATTGAGGCCGACTCGAGTTTGGTGGTGGGCGGTTATAAGTAGTGGAATTGATGGAGGCAATCTTAGTGGTCTCTGGGTCAAGTGCAAGAAAGAGTGAGGCTTTCGACCCGATGGAATGTTTTGATTCGCGCGGCAGTTTGGGTAGAGATCGGTCTCCAGTCGGGGCTGAATTGGAGTGAGCACGCTTAAGTACTTGGTGGGCTTTAGGGCGAGCCCCACGAGGAAGAGATCTTGATGGTCTGAGGTTGGGGGTGATATTAAGGTTACGAGCAGCAGTAGCAGTAGTCGTTGGTTTGGGAGCGAGACAGGTGGAAAAGGCCGCCAATGGAGATTTGGCGATCTGGGAGGAGATGGTGACAATAGCGGAGACGGAGGACTGTTTGAGTGGCGGGGGTGGGATGGGGGTGGTCATGCTTGGGTTCAAGGCAGGAGAGCCCAGGGGAGGATGGGGGATGGCAGGCATGGAGGGAGTGGGTGGGGAGTGACTCAGATGGTTCTCAAACCATTGCTTGACGAGACGGGGCACCACTGAGCGAGGAGTTCTAGATCTGGGGTCAGCGGGTGGATGGGGGAGGGAGTGGGTCGAACGAAGATGAGGACGAGGCAGAGGGATGGCGCGACCGGCGATGGGCAGACGGCGATGGTCTCGGCGGGATGATGGATGGAATGATGATGATGATAAACCTGAGAGGTGCGACGATAATGATGAGGAAGTCGAAGGTGAGTTGACGAGTTGAAGTTGGTGATGAGGCTGGCTGTTGGCCTGCTTGGAAGATGAGTGGCTGTCGATGGAGGGTTTGAGCCGAGGCAGCCCGGATGGCCGCCGAGGGTGGCGATCGCGGGTCAGCTTGATAGCTTCCATCCTCTGCTGCTAATCCTTGGAGATCCAATTCAATCTTGAACCGAGGCAAGATGGAGGAGAGACCTAGGATCGGATGGTGAGTTGGCTAGCAAGTGCCTCGATGGGACTGATGAGAGGGTGTGCTCAGGACACGAGAATTAGTAAATAAGCATGTAGAGGCAGGCAGGAGACGGACGCCCGGATTGAGATGATGATGACTATTATTACTTGGACTAGTGGCAGCAATCAAGGTTGGAATTCGAAGGGGTTATGGGCGGATGAAAGCTTCCTTCACGACTAGCCCGCCCTAGCAGCTCTCGAGGGGAGAGATGGTGGATGTGATCGATCGATCGATCGACACGGCTGGCAGCATCGAAGTGGGATGGGATGGATGAGAGAGAGGCGGAGAAGCAGAGCTTAGGGCTATCGGTGAAGCACAACACAGTCTGGAAAGAAGACGGAAGAACAGTTGGAGCAGACTTGATCTGGATGGATGGATTGGAGTTCGAGGAAGAGAGATAAGATAAGGATGTCATATGTAACTAAATATGTACAACTAAGTACAAGCAAGCGGCCGATCGACTGCTTCAAGGAACACACTCGCAGACCTCAGCCGTAGCGGGGCGAGAAACTCTCAAGAGGTTGGATTGGATTGGATGGCAAAACGAGTGTGATGGTGATGGAGTTCTGGGCGGCTGATGATGGCCAAGCCTCGAAATCGTTTTCTCGTAAGACTCCTTCCAGCCCTGAGCCTCTGGTCGGTCATGAGTGGGGGTGGGGGTGGTTGGGATTGAGGAGGAGAGTCAATAACACCGGGTCAGAGTGATCAGCCAGTCAAGTCTGTCAGTCTCCAATTCAGTCACTCACCCACTCTCCCTCACTCAGCACTCTCACTCACTTCACTTGCCCGTTCACTCTCACTCTCAGTCCTTCGGCCTCGGTCAGTCAGTCAGTCCATCATGCCAGTCTGCCGTCAGTCATACGCAGCTCGAGTTGCTGGTTGCAAATTGGTGTACGATGACTCGTTATTGATCGGATCGAGCTCGCCTCGCGGCCGACGAGCTGATGATGGTTTAACTTCAATCCGGGCCTGATGATGATGAGCAGAGCTTGACAAATTCAAACCATCATTCGTACATCGATCCTCTCGATCCTGTAGGTAGGCTATACCTTGGACGTGGTCCCCAGCCCACCTTGTGGGTTGAACTGCTCAAGACCACTTGATCACCATCGCCGGGTCTGATTCTGAACTGAGAGCCAACAATGTGAAAGTGATGGATGGATGAAATAATATTTTTATAGATACCTAGGGCGCCATCGGTGATGGTACTACTGCACATACAGTACATTCTGTCGAGTGGATGTAGTGACCCAAATGCGTCTTGCGTGTATACATGTACATATGTGAGTATCCATCCTTACATCCACTTATTGCACGCCTGACTTGTCATCTCAATCCCCCAATAGGACGAGGGATCGATGGATGGCGGAGATCAAGCGTCGGGGTTTTGAATCCGTAGGGCCCCGAAAGGCAAATCGTCTTCATGACCCCAACTCAATCTGTATATTGGCTCGATGGATTAAGTTCGATTGAGCTGCGTGTACGTAATACCCCGAATATATTCACTTTAAATTGATTCACTTAATGACTGTATCATACTCATCAATACGTATGTCATCGATCCCTCGTATCAGATCATATCAATCGACTCACACTTCCTTACAGCACTCGGATGTCGATTGTACCGAGATACAAACCTACTTTGGTGTCTTCAATCTGCTGCTACCTCAACTTAAAATCCTTGGGAACTGAATCGCGTCATCGAGTCAGCACGGTTCATCCTGCTAGGGCTGCTGACTGTGGAGGAGGGAGTGGTAGTGAAACCGAGTATACATTCCACAGTATAATGTACATATTAAATACTTTATATAATCTAGAGCCCGTTTGGGCGGTAACCAGTGATCAGTTTTCCTCTTCAAAGTGCCCATGGCGCCCCATCAAACCGAACTCGGTACCTTAAGCCAAGTGGATTACATGACTTGATCCAGGGCTAAATCACCCTGGCGTCTGGTCAAGTTGATCTTGCTTGGGCGCCGATCAAAGCTGGTCACTTGGACTTAGACAGCTACTTACATAAGAATAGAAAATCACTCAAGAGTCTGCCAAGAGAGGGCCTGTAATAGGTTGCTTCTCTAGGCAGGCAGTGAAAGATTAGGACCACCCACTTACCATGATCTATTCATTGAATCTTTTAACACCGGCTCTTGATTCTGGCTCCTCTCCTTGGATGTAGAGTAGGTAATTAGTTTAGGTTGAGGGAACGGGAATAGGTTTCAAGAAATCCATCAAGAGGCTGATTTAGACTTGAGAAAAGTTTCAAAATTGTTCACCACAATCAATTGGAGGTGTTGCCCATGATGATGATTGGCCCTTGAAGAAGAAGTCTTGATGCAAGGGATGAAAGGCACAGCCAAAAACTCCTCAATCTTACTAAGCACTCCTGCTCTGTAGCCTTAGTATGGTCTATCAAGCACATCTGAGTGCATATCCAAGTTTGATTTGCCATGCACCAGGAAGGGCTTCGATAAGCATCTAGAGTGCCTGATTGGGTTGTGCTTGTGGGGATCAAAACTTGGAACCCAATCAAGCTCCTCTGGATGCCAATCAAAGCTGGTTGCAGTCAACCAACCAGCTTTCATCTCCTATAATCCTCCCAATTTTCAGTTTCATCACAACTCCAATTTCAATGTAAGCTTTTTTTAAAAATTAAAATTTTATTTCTTCTCTTTTTTTTATGAATCTTTTTTTTTTTTTTTTCAGGAAGGATGTTGAGTCAGATGGTTGAAGGAAGAACTGCAACTACCACTCCAGCTGTGGTTGAGCTCACAGTAAGCAAGAAATGGGCTCAGCTTCTTTCCCATAATCTGGAAGAATTCTGTTTCTGACACATTGAAAACAAGCAGATTCTCAAGGCACCCCAGAACATTTGGAGGAAAAAACAATATACCACAGCAAGCAGCTTAGCCATACAGACAGAAAACCAAACATGATCATTGAGCCAGAAATCTCCATTTTTATCCAAAGCAATGCAATAGATGAAGGAATGAAAAATAAAGAAAAAAAAATTCAAGATTCAATTTATCATGCTTTCAGGTTCAATAAATCATCAAGGAAGATCCAAATTACATCAAAATAAACAAATGAGAACCCTCAAAACTTACCAATGAATCAGTGATCAACTTACTGATTTTGATCAATCAGAAACCAACCACAAAACTGAAGGAATTGGTTGAATTATCCAAGAGAAAATCATGAAATTAAATTCACCACTCAAGCCATTGTCAAATTACTCAAGGATATCCATATCACTGTGGAGCTGGTGAATCATATATCTGCTTCATGGAATCAAAATAGCCTTCTGGAGAAGCAGGTCAAATTTGTTGATCATTGAGTAATGGATATTGATTGCAAGATTGTCTATTTCAACAAGCCTGGTTTTAAATTAAATTCAAGAAGACCAAATGGTTATTCTCCCTCAGGTGCATCTTCTTTTTTTAGTCATTTATACCATCTGTTCTTTGGAGTCTGATGTTTTTTTCTTCATTTTTCATTTTTATCAGATATACCTTCTATCTTGAGTCTGGTTACCAAATTTAGTCATGTTAAATTGATAGATTCCCTTTTGAAAGTGTTATTTGTCTACCATGACCTCCTCATGAGGGAAATTGCCATACCAAAGGGTTTAGGTAGTGACAATTTCTGACTGTTTCTTCATCCCTTGCATCCCAGCTACCTCAAGACTTGGACATGATCATGGAGAATGCCCCTATCCATGGTAGAAATTTATTCAAAGATATTCAAGCCAATTGCAGCATGTCAAAATCCATAGAGATCTAATTCCTTCAAACCTAATATATTTTCATCAAATTAATCAAGTACTGTCTACACTCAATAAAATCCTTTTCCCAAGTAAATACACTAAGGAATTGTGTGAAGATCTTTCAAAATATCATAGCAGGGGACATTGATACCATAAGCCAAGAAAAGAGTGAAAATTTATTTTCTCATGTCAAGTTTTTTGTTAAAATTTCCATGTGATGCAGCCTATTATAGGCTCTCTCTGGGAATATCCTTAATTCATTTTTTAACTATGGATCTTTTTATTGATCATTTTTCAGTTTTTTTTTTTAAAAAAAAAACATTTTGTTTTCATTGCTTCAACTGGTACTATCAGTTGCCAGAAAACTGTCTGGATTTTTCACCATGCATGTCTGGCTGGACAAGTGGCTGAAAAATTTGGACAGCGCTGGGAAAAAAACAGATATGCACAGTTAAAATCTGCTTCACAAGATTTCCTGTGACAGTTTGCTTGTACCAGGCTTCCTGTCCGGGTTTTTCTCAAACCAGCCAGGAGGCAGGGCTACTCCTTCACCTCCATCAACCAACCCCCATTGCCTTGACTCCATCAACCAACCCCCATTGACCAACCCCCATTGCTTTGACTCCATCAACCAACACCAATTGCATCAACTCCATCAACCAACCACCATTGCATTTACTCCATCAACCAACCCCCATCACCTTGACTCCATCAACCAACCCCCATCAACTAACCCATCAACTCAAATTAAGCCTCCTCAATTTCATTCATTTGGTCCTTCAATCCTAGTAAGTACTCTTAAGTGCTTTACTTAACTACTTAGGTACTTACCCTTTTCTTTTTTTTTTCTGCAAATCAGCATGGAAAGTGGTGACATGCAACCAATGACAGGAATCATAATTTCAAGATAAAAATTTCAAAAACAGAGGTTGGGTGACACATCACAACCACCTTTGATTTGTATTCAGGGGAAATTTAAAAGGCACTAAGATAATTTGGCTGTAAGTCAACTGGAGCTTGGAAAGGAACCCAAATTACTTTGCTAGATTCCAAGTGAAATTTGATGGTTTCCATTTTAAATCTGCAAAAAATCATGATAAATTTAAAAGCCATCCAACATAAAGCTTTGAAAAACATGGAATCCCCATTAATGAGTCCTGGGTAGATAAAATATTTCTTGGACAGGGCTCCAATCTAGCAGTCTGGCTATAAATTTTGGACTTGGCTGAAAACAGCTGTATCACCCTATACAAGCACAAAAAAAACAAAGGAATAAATCAGTATGAAATCATCAAAAAAAATAAAAAATAAAAGCAAATAATGAAAAAGAAACCTGAGGGATCATAGCCACTAGGCCTTCTGGAATTTAAATAAAATTAAGCTTGATTGAAATAGACAAAAAATTTATACAAGTCTGGTCCATGGATTAAAATATAATCTTCCTTCTGCTCACCCAGAGGGTTTTGATTCTTCAAGGATTCAAGATTTTTGGAAATATGCTTCTGGGAGCCAGTTTGAAATTCCATTGTTGATGATGTATTAATGCAAGGGATTTAAGATTGATTAGAGGCTTAAGGGTGTTATTTTAGATGAGCCAAAAGATTTGAGGAGTTTCTCAAAATGATTGATGAGCTAAAAGAAACAGATGGCCCGTTGAATGCACCAAAATTAATCAGAATAATGCACCAAGTTCTTTTAGAGTAATTTTAAGTGTACAGAAATTGGATAAAAAGAAGAGCAAAAGAATATTAGAGAATTTCAAAGTTATCTTCAAACAGTATCTTTGAGCTCAAATCATTAAATTTTAAAAGTTATAAAACCTCAAGGTTTGAAAAAACAAGCTCCTTGAAGTTTCCAAGAAATATTTTAATTTCTAAAAGCTTCCAATCAATAACTAATCATTAATAAATTTTTAAAATTGATGCCTTATTGATTGAATTGATTATATTTTTTTCAAAATATGTAAACTACAACCCACCAATGAAATAAATGCCCAAATAAAAATTTTTATGTTTTCCAAGTAATTTGTCTTGCAGAAAGGGTGAAAGTTTTGAGAAATGTTGCCTTTTTAAATTTTGTGTATATAAAAACATTGGGATATCCATCTTGAAGTACCTATGAGGTTGGAGGATTTAACCAGTGAAGCCAAAATACTTTGGCTTATTCCAAGGGCCAATAAAAAACCACCAAAGGTTCCAGAAAATGAGTTAGTTTGAAATAGAACCATTTTTAAATATTCTAGAATAATAATAGTTAAAGAAAAGACAAAGACAAAATAATGAAATGAAACAGTTTTTCCAAGGCTTTGAAGATGTAATATGGCTAAAAAACCACCACTGACACCATATAATGGTCCCAAAGAAAACATAAAAAAAATGGATTGAATGAATGAGTAAGAATATAAAAGATATAATTTCTTTTAAGTTGAAAAATTCTGGTTTCAAATAGAGAAAAATTGAATTCGTAGTTAAAACAGATGCAAGAATATTGATGGTAAATATTTTATAAATATACTAAAAACACAATTGAAGGAAGCAAGCCCATGAAGAATAGATATATAATGAAGGATAGGGGTAGAAATAAAAGAGGGTTTGAATTTCAAAGTTAAAATATATCTTGGAGAAAGGTCTGCTAACCCAGGTGAAAAATTTAAAGATATCTCCTTCAACATTGATAGAAATTCTATGGAGGAATTGAAATAAATAATGAGATAATGGGATTTAAAATTGGAATAAATGAAAAAGATATTAAAAGATTCTTGAAGGAAGTTTTTTATTTATTTCTTTTGATTATTATTTGGATTTTACATTTTTTCAACATTTCATAATATTACTATTTTTTTTATTTATTTTTGATAACAAGAATCAAGTAAAGAAGGACTCAAAAAATAAATGAAGAATATGGAAAGAATTGAGAAACTTTCACTAAATGGATTCCAAGGTTGTTTTTAATTTCTAGCTACCTGAGGTGATAGATTTTTCAAATAATTATATAATTCAAATTATTCAAAAAGGTGTAAAAATAATCCTTTTAAATACAGATATTATGAAGTGGAAGGGGGTTGGTTTGGTCATTTGTGGTTATCATGAATTGATAAATTAATAATTCAATAAAAATAAGGGCTAAAGAAAAATGGGGGGTATTTAAAACATCTTCTTCAGGAAATTAACTTTGTAACCAGTTTTCCTGGTCTAATTGGAACTTTTAATAAAGGGATTATTATAAAGAGATGTACGTAGTATTATGTGGTGGTATGGCCAATCCTTGTAGCAATAAATACTCGGAAAATAGTAAATAAATTACTGGTTGAGTTTACTTGGAATGATTTACACTAGTTGAAACCTAAGTCTCTTAGGGGTTTTTGAGGACTTACCACACTGAAAATTGGTTTATAATGGTTTGGGATTGGTGAAATTTATCAGAATAAAGCAATAAATCAATCAATTGTATAATTTTTGGGGATTGATGATTTGATGGCATAGTTTATGGATGTATATGTAACTGGTTCCAGAGTGTAGACATAATCAAAAGGCGCCTTTACTAATACCGTTTGGGTCCTAGTTCATCCTTCTCAATTTTAAAGGAGCCATAGGTTTTGTATTCTGAGCCTGGAAGTTCAAATTTGATGTAGGTGGTTTAGAATAGATGGGTGCTGAATGATTCCAGAATTTGAGGTATTTTCAATACTAATTTTTTATTCTAGTTGGAAAAGCCAGTCCCTTTTTAATAGTATATTTTTTTTTGTTTTTCATAGTTTAATTTGATATTCAAGTTTTTGGAAAATCTAAATACATTTTGATGTCCTGCAGTCCACATTCAGATAAATTTTAGTGGGGGTGTGTGCCCTTCAAAAATAATTATTGGAATTTTTGAGTTTTTGTAAAATTATTTCAATAATTCATTCAAACTTTTTAATTTTCATTTTTTTTATTTTTTTTATTTCAGTTCAAATGATTTCAAACCATTCTTGGTGCAGAGAGAAATTCATTACATATTCTGCAAGTTTCTGTACAAGTTTTAGCATTCAATTTGTATAACTTGTCAGCTGCTTTCAGTCAAAGGCTGCAGCTGCTGTGGGTGTATTTTGTGTAGTCCAATGGCTCAATGTGGTTCATGTGCAAGGAATTCACACCTGCTTGAAAAAATGTGTGCATGAAGGAATTTTGGACTTGACATCAGCCATGAGCAGTAATGCAAGTGTCACAACTTCACGTGGGAATTTTTTAAAAACATTCATTTTTCAATACCTCATAAAATAAAAATAATTCTGAATTCAGGACTGTGTTTTGGTCAGGTGACCAATACCTGAGTTTCCAAATGTATTATTAAAATGGCCAAAAGGTGCCATTATAGGATGGTGATTTTTGGAACATTTTTAATATGAAAAAAAGCAGTGGGAGTTTGAACATAGGGTTGGTAAGTGACCCTACCTAGAACTGGGTGGTGAATCCAAAGCTTCATAATGTTTTGGGTATTAACACTCCTAAGAAGATTTTTTTTTGGTAATTTTACAGCTGACCTTGTAAATGGTAGCCGGTTGATAGGAAATAAAATAAGAGAAGAGAATAGGGCAAAGAGATTAAGTTTAAGAGGGTTGATGAGGAAATTTTGAATGAGAATCTCATAAAATTGAGGATATTTTAAAAGATGGTGAGCTAGTTCTAAGAGGTATGATCCTCATCAGACTGGTATCCAGTAAATTAAAAAAATTACTTTTAATTTTCTTTTCATGAAAGGTTATTAAGGATTCAAATTAATTCCCACTCTGATGTCGACAGTTTCTTGAGAGAGATGAGTTTTTCAAAGGTATAGACTGGAATTTTGGGGAGAGAAATGTGAAATAATGGATAGATATCTTTTCATTTGAAGGGTAAAGTTGATTTTAAAGAAATTTGAAAGAAATGCATCAGCTCTCTCATACCAGGAAACTTGCAGTCCTTTAGCTACAGAGAGTGATAAAAATGTTGGAATAATAATATTCCAAAAATAAACAATTAAAGAGCTCAAATAAAAAAAATGTTAAGAGCTTGTGCAAGGTTCAATTGGTTTGTTTAAAAGGGTTTTAAATTTGTTATAAAAATAGGGGCCACAGTATTATACTACTGGGGATCTTTACAGACAGACAACCTCTCTTCAAGAGGCCTCCTTAGGCAGTTCAAGAACCTTGGAATAAATAATGGGTGCCTTATAAGGACTTATCCACTAGTATGGCCAGGAAAAACAGCAAAATTTCCAAGGCAGGAAGGGAAACACTTACTCTGAGCAATGATTCCACAGGAAGCCTGCAAAGATTCAGGTAAAGGGTTTCAGAGAAGTTGGGTTTGATTGCTTGAATATACTTGAATGAATCAGGTTGATTGTTTTTGAGAAATAATAATAATACTACAGACTAATTCAGGAATCCCTTGCTTATCTCCTTATAAGAATGTGATCATAAATGACACTGTGTCTGATTGATAATGCTAAATTCCTGGTAAACTGATGGGGAATAATGGATCCAAAGAGGTCTGTATAAATAACCTTTTGGGGTGATAATGAGATTCTCAGGGCACATAGAGAGGGTTATGCTCATGTGATGAGGCTGATAGGTCTGTCAGGGCATGTTTAGCACGTCCACTTGGTGCTGTCAATCAGCGGTCCTCAGATCTGCTGGATTTCTGTACTACTTTAGCCACAGGACCTGTTAATCTGTTAATGGCATAATTCTGATCATTCTGCACTCATCCTTCATTTGTACTGTTAATATTGGTTTAAAGTAGGCAGATGTGGATATTAATTGATTTTTAATCATCTGATGAGCACTTTGGCAATTTTTAATAATTATTACAGCCTCTCCTTGTAGTGTTTTGTGGTCTTCAAAGATCAGGATCTGTCTGTTGTGTGGTAACATTTAATATCTGATTTATTATTTAAAATGGTTTTAAATCAATTAAAAAATAATCATATTTAGGTTTTAAGGTTTTTAGATCATTTTTAATACATATTCCAGGTAAACCTTACTTGGTTGTAGCTCCTGTGAGCAGTACCTGCTGTCAGACTTGTCACAACCAATCCTGATGCGGGGATCAGTACATTCATATGGGCGCAGGGTAGGATCTGCTGCGTGCATGGAAAAATTGGCTGCGCGCAGGACTTCTCTACACAGGAGGGAGATGCGTAGGGGTTTTATAGGGATGCAAGGCTGCGTGCAGGAACTTTGACATAACACATTTCATGTGTAACTCCTAAAATATACACAAAACCTCAATTCTGACTGAATTTTAGGTGTGAAACCCATATGTCAAAATACATGTGAAATATTAAATTGGCCAAAAGGTGCCATATTGGTGCTGTGACCTTTTGGTCAATTTTTTATTTCATTATTTAACATAAGAAGGAGTTGTATTTAAAGGATGGGGTAAGGGAGTGACCCTACCATATTTTTGGTGGGAAATCCATTTCTGAAATAATATTTATACATTTCTCACTCCGTAATATTTTATTTATTTTATTTTATTTTTATTTTTATTTCTATTTTATTTTTATTTTTATTTTATTTCTATTTCATTTCTATTTCATTTTTATTTCATTTTTATTTTATTTTTATTTTTATTTTATTTTTATTTTATTTTTATTTTTATTTTATTTTTATTTTTATTTTATTTTTATTTTATTTTTATTTTATTTTATTTTTATTTTATTTTTATTTTATTTTTATTTTATTTTTATTTTATTTTTATTTTATTTTTATTTTATTTTTATTTTATTTTTATTTTATTTTTATTTTTATTTTATTTTTATTTTATTTTTATTTTATTTTTATTTTATTTTCTTTTATTTTATTTTCATTTTATTTTCATTTCATTTTTATTTTATTTTATTTTTATTTTCATTTTATTTTATTTTATTAATTTTTTATTTTATTTTATTTTATTTTTTACTTTGACAGGTTTCTCTGTACATAGTAGCAAGCTGAAATTCCCCCACTCCAAGCTATGTCTATATCTGAAAAAAAATTTGGGTCTAATGTCTTCTGCTTGCTCTGAAATTTCTCAGGTGTATAGGTCCATCTGGGATATTGTGCTCAGGAAACCATTCATCCTTATCAGCTGACCTTCTTTTATACCTGACCAGGTAAAGTGTGACTTATTTTAAATTGATCCTCCCTTTCTTATCCTTGAGGATCTTGCTGAATTTCCCTTTGTCTTTGTCAGGATCATCTGTGACAGGTACTTCTGGTGAAGGAGTATGTTCTCCTTCTCTAGGATGGTAGTGTTTGATGAGACTCACTGGGAAGACAGGATGTTTCCTGGAAAGTTCATCACTGAGGATTAGTTCTACAGCATTCTTACCATGTAGCTTTTTGATGGTAAAGGGCCCCAAAAAAGCATGTATAAGCTTTTTATTTCCAGCTAGGTTAGAAAAATTGGTGGTGGAAACTAAGACTTGATCACCAACTGTGAAATCCGGATCTTTGTGAGTTTTATACCATTTCTGTTGGCTGTATTCAAAAGCATCTTGAAGAAACTTAGCAGCATGGTTGTTGGCTACATCTATAATTTTCTTAAAATTAAGTGATGTTGGATGAATATTGGTTAGCTGCTAGTTGATTTTATCCTTGGTTAACTTAGGAATGCATTGTCTTTCCAGTATATAGGGTGCTTCCTTAGTAGTATAGTGTTTGCTACTATTATAAGCAATTTCTAGCTCTGGTAGAAGGCTAACCCAATCGTGGAAGTAACCATCAGTATTCTTGTATTCTAGAACAAAGTAACAGAGATTTCTAAGCATATCTTGTAAGGTCTGGATCATTCTTTCAGCTAGTCCATCTGTCTGGCAATGATAAGCTGTAGAGAAGGCTAAGGTAGTTCCTTACATTTCACGGAGATTTCTCCAAAATTCAGAGGTAAACTTGGCACCCTATCACTTATAATGATTTTAGGAACTCCTACGTCAGCTATGAGTATGTTCCAGAATAGCAGTGCTACTTCTATGGCAGTTTCATCCTTATGGTAAGGTAGAAACTTTGATTTTTTGGAAAACCCATCTACTATGACTAGGGCTGAGTTATAGGAATAAGCTCCTCCAGGAGGTAATCTGGTTAAAAAGTCCATGTTGATAATTTCCCACCTCTTCTTGGGTTCAGTGAACTTTTGAAGGAGACAAAAACTTTTCCCAGTAGTTCTATTGGACTTCTGGAAAGTTTCACAGCTAGAGACATACTGGATTGTGGAGTCTCTCCAACTGATCCACCAAGAAGTTTGTTTGAATTTATACAGAGTTCTATCAGTAGATAAATTACCAGATTAACAGTTTTCATGACACTCAGCTAAGACAAGTTTGGTGTGCTCTTCTTTGTTCAAGACTATAACACTTGAATGTTGATTCCTGTATTATAACAGAAAATCCCATATGGTGAATCTTCCAGATTTGTAAGGCTTCAGGAGAGGTTACCGTAAACTGTTAAATAGTTCAGACAGTGGTGAAGTAATTTCCATGATGGTGATAAGAGTCTTCATGTCAGAGTTTTAAGCTTATTTGATTGAGTTGAACAGGGATTCTTCCATTTCACACATGTGGATTCCTAGAATGGGAGCTTCAAAATTAAGCATATCAATGTTTAGTACAGGAAATATGTCATTGTCCTCTGGATCATGAGCAGGATTGCTTGGATCATTGGGTAGAGAATTTATTCTTAAGCTATAAGAATTCTGATGTTTAACTCTGGCTTGATGAACTATAGTCATCTGGCCTCTATATTGTTGTATGGCTATCTGCCACCTTAACATGTGCCTACTAGGAGTCTTCATATTCATTAGATTCCGGACAGCATTTCAGTCAGTAATTACTGTGAAATTGGTTACTTCCAAGTAATAATGGAGTTTCTGCAGAGCCCAAACTAAAGCAAGACACTACATTTGGCTTGCACCATACCTTTTCTCAGTAATTTTAGCTTTTCTGGATGTGAACAGTATAGGATTTTCCACTGGTTTGTCATCTTCCATGACTTCTTGGTGTAAGGAAGCTCCTAGTCCTTCCATACTAGCATCTATATAGAGCTTGAAAGTTTTAGAGTGGTCTGGTTGAATCAACAATGGAGCTGTAGTCATAGCCATCTTGAGTTCCTCAAAATTTTTCAGCCTTTCATGTGTCATCTCAAAAAAGGTTTTATTGTTGCAGATTTCATACAAAAACTTAGTGAGAAGGGAAAACTTTGGTATTTACTTCCTATAGTAGCTGCAGAAACTGAAAAAAGATAAGAGTTGAGTTTTATTCTGGGGCAAGGGCCTATTCATAAAAGATTCTATCTTGCTTTGGTCAGCAGTTAGAGTTAGTACAGAAACAATATGTCCTAAGGCTCTGAGTTCTCCATAACCAAAGTTGCACTTTTCAATTGATACTTTCAATCCCACAGCAGAGATAGTTTTGAGGACTAGCCTTACTTTATCCATGTGTGTATTCCAGTCATCAGAGTAAATGATAACATCATCAATTTATACCATCATTCATCCTTGTCTGATGAATAGTCCTAAGACAGTGTCCATCATCCTTTGGGAGTGAGAAGAAGAATTTTTGATACCCAAAGGCATCCTTAGATACTCATAAATTCCCAAATCACATGCAATTCTCATGTATTTCCGGCTATCAGGGCTGATGAGTATCTGGTGAAAGCCCTTCAGCATATCAATAGTAGTGATATAATTATTCTTTGAAAGGTTGTGCAAAGCATGGTCAATCCTTGGGATAGGATAATAGTCAGATTGGGTATATTTATTCAGCATCCTAAAGTCTCCAACCATTCTAGACTTATCATTGTGCCAAGCTATGATTACTGGAGTAGTAATGTCCACTTGTTGATTATGTCCCACTTTCCTTAAGACTTGTAAGTCAATTAACTCTTGGATATGAGTTTCTAGAGCTGCTCTAGATTTTGAACTAGAAGGGTAAGCTGATCTCCTGAGGGTGGGTGGGTAAGGAGGTTTAATGGTCAAGGTTAGAATTATGTCATGTACTTTGATGTTACCAATGGGGTGGTCCTTGGTACAGAAAGCTTTCTGGTTTTCAAAGCAAACTTGTATAATATCCCCTTTTTGGTTTTCACTGAGCAGAGAATTCAAAGCTTCTTGGGAGAAGTGTTCTTGGTTGAAACTTTGCAAGTGTTTCTCATAGATTGAATCCACAGTCTGAACATTGAAATGGCATATTTGGAACTTCTTGTTCCAGTCTCCTCCTATAGTAAAGTATCTACCTTTACTTTGGAATACATCTATACCATAAAAGCACAGAGAATAATTTCCTAGAATGAAGTAATCACATTCTCCATTTTGAAGCACTATGAATTCAATCTTCAGTTTGAGTGATCCTTGAGAGCAATGTAGTATGATATCAGAAGGACATACTCCAATAGCATTGAGGGAAGAGTTACAACTTCTAAACTTAGCCTGAGGTATTGGTAATAAGTTAATTCCCCAATTTGGATCCTGCTTTTCCAAATACATTGAACCAACACAAGAGCAAAAGGCTCCACTATATAAGAGTAACCTCACTGGGGAACCTTGGATTAAACCAGTAGCATAGCATGTTTTGCCAGAAGTGTAACTTTTAACCGCAGAGGGTTTTTAGGTTCAAGCTTTTAGCTTCAGAGACATGGTGAATCTTCATATTGGGATTCCATTTTTGTGGTAAGTTGGAATCTTCATTGACAGAGTTTATGTCCAGGTAAGATTCTATCATTCCTTCAATAACATTGATGGAGTTTGTAATCATTAATTCAAACTCAGAGAGTGATCCATCAGTGTCATCAAATTGGGGATCAGGATTATTATCATACTCTTCTCCCTCAATAGGATTAATCCTTCTTCTGGGTTTAGGGCAGTCAAGTCTTACATGTCTTTTCTGGTTACAATTCAAGCATACCTTTTCTTTTTTCTCTGGTGTATTCTTGACTTCGAAACTTGTGGGATTAGGGGCAGGGGAATCTTTGGTCCTAACAGCATATTCCTACTTACTCCTAATATTATGTTCCCTGTGTCTATTGAATTTCTTGTCAAGACCATTCATATCAATAGTTTCTTCTAATACTCCTATCAAGGTAGAGAGGTCAGAGTTCATGGGAATCCTGCACCTTATACTATGATTGAGTTGTCCCGGACATAAGTTGAGAAGTCTTGCATTAACCTCTTCTTTATGGGAATTGGGGCAAAACAATCCAATCTCCTTTTCTGATCAAGACAGCATTTGTGAGGTTTTTCCTTGGATGGATCAAACTGGGAAGTTTCAAAAGTCTTCATCATCTTTCTTTTAAAAACTCTGGAACCAAATTTTTCTTTGATTAATTCTTTCCATGAACTCCAGGACAAAGATCCAAATTCTTCCCTCTTGTTAATAAAAAAATCAAGAGCTAATCCTTCAAAAAATCTGGGTAATCTTACCACAGCTATGGTATCAGGGAGCTCATAAGAGGTAAGAGTGTAATCAATAAAATTAATGAAAATGAAATGGTTGTATTATCCTTATCCTGAGAATTTAGGCCATTCAGTAATGGGAAGAAGTAACTTGAAAGCTTTTTCTACTTCAGGTGTAGGACTAGGCCTGAAAGATTTATTCCTAGCTGTTCTGGATCTAGAGGTAACACTAGTAGTACCGGTGAATCTAGTGGGTCTAGCTTCTTCCAAGTTATTAACTGGAGGGTCAGCAAAATTGATTTTAAGATCTCCGAGATAATTCTTGATCATACCTAGTTCCAAGTCAAGTTTTTTACTTAACAAATCAATTTTATTGATTACATGAGTTAGGGGAGTATGACTTATTCTCCTAGCTTCTTCCTTGATATAATTCATTGAGGCAAGAATTTCTTCTTGTATAGTGGAGTGAACACTGCTAATGTGCTTCATTAGATCCATTTCACTTAAGTTTATACTGTCCTTTATTTGTTTTACTTCTAGCTCATCAATTTGAGTTAGGTTGGATTGAGTGTGTATCATTTTTTTGAGGTTCAGATTCAACGTATCCAGTTTTTCATATAATTTATTAAAGCACTTTCTAATAAAAGTAAAATTGTGAGACACATTTATAGAAAAGAGGTTGAAAGCTTCTACATCTAATTGTGGTACACTTTCTCCCACTTCTGGGCTAAGGATATTATTTTGTCCCAATCTTTTGGGTTCCTTAACTTCTTATGGGCTGAGGATCTCTTCCCTTCAAGGAAGCTAACTGGTCCCAAGAATTACAACTCTGCACTTGACCTTCTACTTCCCTCCTTGGGATCAGATTTTGAAGAGAGATCTGGGACCTCTTTGCAAGAGAATTGGCTTTTCTCATACCTGGCTGATCCTCCTGGGTCTGAACCAGTTTGAATTGTTCCCAGTAGCTCACATTCTCTTTCAATAATACTTTGATCCTTTCCTCCTTGGTTGAGTCCAGCTGGGGTGGCATGGGAGGACCTGTATCCACCTGGGATAAGACGTTGGGTGAGTGATGACTTTCCAATGTTGATTTGGTTGAGTTGGAAGCCAAAGTTGTTGCCATTGCTTTCCCGCATAACACTATGGTCATGGTTTTGAGCCCCTTCATTGCACTTGCAACTGAAGTCCCTGTGCATGCAAATTACTCTGGGCAGAGATACATAGGATGGTGCTCTACTGGTTGCACAGGTGTTGCACATGTTTTGGTAAATTTTGAAAAAAAGTATAAGTGTTTGTCAAAACTTTTGAAAAAAAGTGAAAAAGATATGAAAATAATATTTTTCAAGTATTTTTTTATTTTTGATATTTTTTATATAACTTTTAACTGACTTAAAGTTAATTTAAACGGTACCAATGATTGGTTGGGGTCAAGACCATTCTTGGGGGGTATTCCAATTGGGTCTGAGTGGGTTCCAATCAGATCCTGGGATAAATACAACAGCAAATCCAGTGGTACACTGTCTGGGACGTCCTCAAGAAGGTCCTGGTCAATGAGGTCACCAAAAAAAAGTCCACTAAGGTTGATAAAACAAATGATAATATATAAAAAGAAACATTAAAATAATTATAATGCTCAATCTTGTGCTTTTTCTTTTTACTTTCAACTTTTTTGTTATTTCTTTTATAGATAGAAAGTTTTCTTTGATAAATTTTCCACTTTTTGTGTTGCCTTGATAAAGAGTTAAAATTGATGACTCTTTGAAGCTCAAGTTCCTTGTTCTTTATAACTTTTTGTTTAGAGTAAAGCAAACTTTCCTGTTTTTGCTCAGGAGTTGTAATAATAGGCACAAATTTACAGATTTTTTCTTCTTTTTTTCTTTTTAAGAAGGTTCAAATAATAATTTATCAATTCTAAATTGGTTTTAAGATCCACCGGAAGAATAAAAGAATCAAAAAATAAGTTATAAGAATTTTTTACTTATTTTAAAAATGATTTGCCTGGTCCAAGGAATAAATAATTAAAAATAAATTATTTAGAGATATTTCCCAGCCAGAACCCAGTTTTCAGATCTCTGACAGCAGGAACGTTGCAGTCCTTTAGCTACAGAGAGTGATAAAAATTCTGGAATAATAATACTCCAAAAAGAAACACTTAAAGAGCTCAAATCAATAAACATGTTAAGAGCTGGTGCAAGGTTTAATAGGTTTGTTTAAAAGGATTTTCAATTTGTTATAAAAGGAGGGGCCACAGTATTATACTACTGGGGATCTTTAAATACAGAAAACCTCTCTTCAAGGGGCCTCCTTACGCAGTTTAAGAACCTTGGAATAAATAATGGGTGCCTTATAAGGACTTATCCACTAGTATGGCCAGGAAAAACAGCAAAATTTAATGATATTACGCAGAAGAGGCTGAGAACTAGAACCAACAAGCTAGATTTGAGGGTCAGAAAAGGAGTAACTAGGAGAGAAGGAAGAAAGAAATGAGGAAAAGAACACCAACAGCTTAGACAAAGAGTCAAGAGTATTTGGGAATAGATAGGCAATTAGACAAGAAGACAAGATTAGAGAGATGAGACTGAGGGTTGTTTGGAGATGCTAATCAGAAGTCGAACATATATTGTTAGGTCAATTTGAGTCTTGAGATGAGAGTCGAGTCATCTTACCAGGAAGAGATGATCAGAGGAGCTTTGAAGACTAGGCCAGTTGAGCAGAGACAACGGTCGAGATTCGAGACAGTTGAGCGGAGACGACGGTCAAGATTAGAGATCGAGAAAAGAAAAGAAGAAGGAAGAAAGGATTGAAGATGGAAGAAAGGGAAGATAGAAAGTCAAGAGAAGGAGAAGGAAAGAGATTGAGGTCATAGAGCAAGACAAGAAGACAGAGCGGGAGACCCAGAAGATAGAAGGTCCGGAGAAGGAAAGAAGAATTGTGATAGGGAGGTCACCGGGACCTAGAAGCAGTTCGGGGGCTTGAGCCGGGGAGAGAATTTGGATCCCTGGGCGGGAATGAGGAGTAGGAGCGTGATAGCCAGGAGGGCACATTTAGGAATTGAGGGTAGATCTCAACACCCCCCCTGACTGGTAAGAGGGCTAGGCTTGATGTGTCTGTTATCTTGGAAATCAGAGATGGTTTTGAGTAGAAGGTTTAAGGAGTCAATCAACAAAGCCTTGGTCAGCGGATCAGCTAACATGCTGTTTGTTGAGATTAAAGAGAGATTGAATTCAGAGTTGTTGAACTCTTCTCTAAGGCCCTTTGTTTTGATGTTGATGTGGCGAGATTTGGAATGTGACCCGAACCTCTTAATCTTGTTGTCCAACCCTTTATTATCGATGTATATGGTTGGTTTGAGCTTGGGAGAATGGTGGATCTCACTGATCAGGTGAGATATCCACTTCAGTTCGAGAAAAAAGTCTAGCAGAGCATTGAGCTCAGATTTGGTGGATGAGTACGTGATGTTCTTCTGCCCGAACGAGTTCCAGATCACCACGCTTCCGTAGTGAAAGATAATAAATCTGCTTTGGGATTTTCGAAATGTGGGGTCGTCTCCCCAAGTAGCATTGCTGTAGGCCGAGATGGGTTCAGCATTTGTGTCAAAACTTAAGACAAGTTTGAGATCTTTGGTGGTTTTGAGATATTTCCACACCCTGCGGGCTTCGCTCCAGTGGGTCATGCCCTGTTTAGTGTTGAATTGAGCCAAGCTGGACACTGCAAATGCTATGTCAGGTCGCGTATATTGGGCCAAGTGATTTAGTAGTCCAATGATGGACCGGTAGTTGACATTCAGTTGTATAAATTCCACGTGGTCTTCATCTGAGGCGGGTTCAAGATTTAAATTTTGGGTAAGAGGAGAGTAAGTCGCCTTACATTCAGCTAAGCCCAGTTCCTCCAGTCCACGTTTGATGTGGTTAGGTTGGCTTAAAAAGATTGAGTTGTCTTCTACCTCCATGAGCATGCCTAGGATTGTATTGGGCGGATGGCAAGAGGAGTTCTTGAAACAAGTTAGAAAGTTGGATTGAAAGTTGTCGCTCTTCCCCACGTGGATCAGATTGTCCACATGGAAGTAGAGAACTTCTTTGGAGTTGGAATTGATGTATAGACAGGAGTCACTCGATGACTTGTGAAACCCTTGTGATTTGATCCATGTCGTGAGAGTTTCGTACCAGTTTTAGGGCGACTGTTTGAGGCCATACAGTGATTTTTTTAACTTTAGATAAGGGGAATTTGGGTGAGAGCCTTCTTGAGTCTTGATGATGACTGTTTCATCCAGTGGAGCATGTAAGAAAGCACCTTTAATGTTGAATTGAGTGAATTTCATTTTTTCTTTCAGACCGTACAATAAGGCAATGCGCAAAGACCCTAGCTTGCCTGTTGGGGCCCACGTCTTGTTATAGTTGATCCCGTGTACTTGATTGAAACCTTGTACACACAATCTAGCTTTGTATTTGACCGGCTCACTGTGACAATTCTGCTTGATTTTGAAGACCCAGGTTGTATTTAGGACGTTTTTGGGAGTGTCATAATATTCCTCCCAGACTTCTTGATCTTCAATCGAGTTTAATTCTTCTTTGGATGCCTTCTGCCACTTGGGCCACTCTTTGGAATTTTGCGCCACTTTGTATGAGGGTGGTTCATAATAATGATGGAAGCCGTATCGTTGTGGTTTCCAAGTTTCACGTCACGGACGTTGGTACACTTCCTGAGCGATGGGTTCCGGAGGTAGAGATACTTGAGGTGGTGAGAGATAGGATTTGAGGGATTCAGATTCAGGAGAGTTGGATGAGTTTTGATCTGAGTCTGTTTCCGAGTCTTCCACTACGACATCCCTTGACACAAATTGTTTGTCTATGCCAGAGAAGTCTGATGGATTTGAGTTGTGAGAGGCTTGGGAGAAAATGTCCAGTCCTTCAGGTTCAAGAATTGGAAAGCTGTTTGAATGATTCTTGAGGAATGTGACATGCTTTGTTTCGATGAGAGAACCAAATGAGTTAAGAATGAGATAAGAGTGAAAAGTGGGATTGAACCCAACTAAAACCCCTTTGGTTCCCTTTTTGTCAAATTTCCTCCCTTTCTGAATGCAATTGGTGAGATAGACCGCAGGGCAACCTACAGGTCTCAAGTAATTAGTGGGGAGTTTCTTCTTAAACATTAGTTCCCAGGGGGACTGGTCATTACCTTCCTTGGGTATCTGATTAAGCATGAAACAACAACTTCTCGTGACCACGTGCCAGTAATTCTTTGGCAGTCGCGAAGATGAGAACGTGGCCCAAGCTGATTCTATTATTGTTTGATTTGCTCTCTCGGCGCGACCGTTGTGTTGAGGGTGATATGGTTCAGATGTGAGAAGTTTGATGTGTTTGGATTGAGCAAAACGTTTGAGAGTCAAGTTGACAAATTCTGTCCCTTTGTCCAAGTAGATTTCAGAAGGGTAGTAGTTCAACCTTTTGAATTCAACTTCGAGGATGTTGATGATTGTCTCCAGAGTTTCATCCTTGGACGTCAAAGGAAAAGCCGCGAGGTATCCGGTGAAGTTGTCCACCAGGTTAAGTATGTATTGGTTTCCGGACTTTGATTGTGGGGTGATTGGGCCAATCAGATCAAGATGGATGCGTTTGAGAGGTTTATTGGATTGAGTTGATGTGGCAGAGAAGGGAGATTGAGTGATCTTGCTCTTGATTCATCCATTGCACTGGAAGCTGTTGAGTTCTTCTTTAGAAAAAGAATTCTTGAGGATCGGCTTGAGGGTTGAAATGGAGGCGTGTCCATACATTCGGTGAAGATCAATTAGAGACAGTTTTTCTTCTGTCTCAAGATTTGAACCGTGATTGAGATGGAAGATCTTATTCTCTTGACCGATTGATTGGGGATTCTTGATCACAAACAGGTTGTCTTGGATGAGTCCTTTCAGGACAATGAGACCATCTTTGGTGACCAAGAATCGGTTTTGATGTTGGGTAAGGCTACATCCCTTTTTAGCAAGTTGGCCGGGACTGATTAGGTTGATCACAATTTCTGGGCAGTACGCACAATCTTCAAGGGTGACTACTGAGTTGTTCCATTCGAGTTGTACGGTGCCCGTCCCATGAATTTTGAGGTTAGCTTCAAGTTTGCCTGTCTTAATTTCCTCTTTCTCTTCTTGCATCTCGATTTTGGAGAAATATTTGATGTCGTTAAAGATGTGAATGTTAGCGCCTGAGTCAAGGAGAAGATTTGGGTTATTATCCGCGTTGATCAATAGGGTTAGGAGAGCATGGTAGTTAATTGTAGGTTGTTTCTTAATCTTGCTCTTCCATTCATTTTGTTGCTGAATCCACCAGCTAGGGGCAACTTTGGGATGGAGGTGAAAGCAGGATGATTTGGTGTGAGGGGCATTTGGGTCATGGTAGCCCTCTTGGCAACGCATTTTCACTCGTCTGTTGTCTTTCTCAGTTTTATTCTTGGTGGCCACCAGGGAAACATTGGTAGAGGGTTTGGTCAATCTTTGTTGGGCCTTGCGCTTGTTATTGAATTGGATGAGGTGGTTGAATACAACCTCAATGGTTAGATTCTTCTCCAAGTGCATGATCTGTTTCTTGAGATTCTCAAGACTGGGAGGAAACTCAAAAAGTACCAAATATGCGAGGATGTCACTGGGGAGTTCTATTCCGACGTCTGCCATTTGAGTGAGTGCTCGCCTTGTGTCTGTGACAAAACCTTTTATGTAGTGTTTGTTGAAGATAGAGTGGAGAAATTGGTTGAACACCCTGGCTCTGTTCGCGGTTTTGGAGGATGCAAATTGGCGAGTTATTTCAGCCCAGAGGAGTTTTGAGGAAGTTATGTTTGAGGAGTTGACTACATTGGCATGAGTCGTGCTGTCCAACTTGGACAGTATAATCGCCCTGATTTCCCAGTCCTGTTTCACAGATAGTTGTCCGGAGTTTCTCGTAATGGCGTCTTTCAAATCTTTGAGATCAAATAGCATGAGAACTTTGTCGCGCCACATGGAGTAATTTTCTTTGTTTAATGGAGGAATGGCTTTGACGGCAGCCTTCAATGCGACTTGATGGAAATAGTCGGTAACTCCTGTTGGTTTGTTCATTGCGTCGGGTTCAGCGGGGAGCTTCCTTTGGCTTTTAACCGTAATGATATTACGCAGGAGAGGCTGAGAACTAGAACCAAAAAGCTAGATTTGAGGGTCAGACAAGGAGTAACTAGGAGAGAAGGAAGAAAGAAATGAGGAAAAGAACACCAACAGCTTAGACAAAGAGTCAAGAGTATTTGGGAATAGATAGGCAATTAGACGAGAAGACAAGATTAGAGAGATGAGACTGAGGGTTGTTTGGAGATGCTAATCAGAAGTCGAACATATATTGTTAGGTCAATTTGAGTCTTGAGATGAGAGTCGAGTCATCTTACCAGGAAGAGATGATCAGAGGAGCTTTGAAGACTAGGCCAGTTGAGCGGAGACAACGGTCAAGATTTGAGACAGTTGAGTGGAGACGACGGTTGAGATTAGAGATGGAGAAAAGAAGAGAAGAAGGAAGAAAGGATTGAAGATGGAAGAAAGGGAAGATAGAAAGTCAAGAGAAGGGGAAGGAAAGAGATTGAGGTCATAGAGCAAGACAAGAAGACAGAGCGGGAGACCCAGGAGATAGAAGGTCCGGAGAAGGAAAGAAGAATCGTGATAGGGAGGTCACCGGGACCTAGAAGCAGTTCGGGGGCTTGAGCCGGGGAGAGAATTTGGATCCCTGGGCGGGAATGAGGAGTAGGAGCGTGATAGCCAGGAGGGCACATTTAGGAATTGAGGGTAGATCTCAACAAAATTTCCAAGGCAGGAAGGGAAACACTTATCTGAGAAATAATTCCACAGAAAGCCTGCAAAGATTCAGGTAAAGGGTTCCAGATCAGTTAGGGTTGATTGATTAAATATACTTTAATAAATCAGGTTGATTGTCTTGAGTGTCAGCTTGCTACTATTGCAGAGCAAGCTGCAAAAGTAACAGAAATAACATAAAAATAATAATAAAAAAATTAACCTAAGAAGGAGTAGGAAAACCATAAATGTTATTGCAAAAATGGATTTTCCACCCAAAGTTAGGTAGGGTCACTCACTGACCCCACCCTTGAAATCCAACTCCTTATATTTTTAAATAATCAAGGAAAGAAAGACCAAAATACCACGGCACCACTATTGAACATTTTGGCAAATTACATATTTCACATGTATTGTCACGTATAGGTCTCACACCCAAAATTCAGTCGGAATTCAGGTGTTGTGTATAATTTAGGAGTTACAGACGGAAATTTGTTCTGTTACGATTCCCGCGCGCAGCCGCGGCAGCCAATGCACCCGCGCGCGGCTGAGCTACAGCTCTGTCACTCTGTCAAAGTTGTGTACGCAGCCCTGGGCCTCTGACAAGTATGCAGCCGCGGGACTATGGGCTGACAAAGTGACAGGCCGCCTGAGAAACCTAGGAACCGCGTAAACATGCTACAACCTACATGGGAAAATTCTACATATGTAATAAATGTTCCCGTGGATAGTAGATAGTCTAAAAGTATATAAAAATAATATAAAAAATACTTAAATAACATTTATACGTATTTTTTATTAAATATCATTTAAAGTACCAAAAATGTCAAAAATAAGACAATGACTACTTCTAAAAATATATCAATATACTTCAATATACTATTATGAGAATTTCTAGATATCAATATTTTTTTGACATACTAAGAAAACTTATGATGTAAAAGTATTACATGAATACCCTTGACTTATATTTTTCAGTAATTATTTTAGTAAAATCAACTATAACTTGAAAATAAGGAGTAAAATCAATATCATGACTTTACTCCAATTATTTAATACATAATGAGAACTCACCTGACATCAAAATATCCGTAGGAATTTCAGTTAAAATAATTATTAACTTACTGGGAACATTTACGAAGGATAATCAATTAAATGATAAATAAAAGGGACAGATTAGTGTTATTCACACGTCCAAACATCAATTATAAAGTAGAATAATTCCCACACGCTGTGGAATTAGATGCTACCCTTGTTAAAGCACCCAGAACACGTGCCAGGCTACCACTGGTTACCCTGCTAGCCTCAGTTTCCGTCCCTTTGAGCCCATGTAACCCTCAGAAGGACAATATTGGGACTCCAAAAACTATAAATAAAGAGCTCTTTAGAGGATATTGATACCCAGAGACCCAGTTATATTTATATCCAGACATGGTGCCAAGTTAATCAAGTACTTATAAGAGATAGGTAAGTGATTTATGGCTAAGTCTGATCAATAATATCTGTCCTCAACCTCTTTTTTATCAATTTAAACTGCTAAACAACCTTATAAACCCCATATACAGGTTTAACCCATCAGTGCACATCCAAAACAGATACCCAAAGGATTTACTAATATAACAGTGAGTTTTACTATCCTTTCTCTGTCGTGGAAGCTTGTTTACAAAGCCCTGCCACTCCACCGTGTATTTTATATACATATTATCTTTGGGCAAAATATCCTTTAAACCAAACGGCCAAAAGTAACCAGGACTACATTTTTTCATACTGAATTCCCTGAAGAGAGGTGTTGAAGATCCTCAATATAATTGTGGCTACTCTATAAAAATATTTAATAATCAATTTATCCATATTGATTTATAAAAATAAACCATAACCAAACCAATTAACCTTGCAATAAGCTTTATCCAAATATTTTATGGATTTTTGCTGCATTTATTAAATAATATATTTATTATTTATTCTATCACCTCTGGTAGCTAAAGGATAGCAAGAGTCTTGGCATCCAGGAGGATGAAATTGAGAAATAATAATAATACTACAGACTAAGTCATAAATCACTTGCTTATATCCTTAAAATCAATTGATCAACAATGACAGGGTTTCTGATTGATAATAATAAATTCCTGGTAAACTGATAGGGAATAATGGATCCAAAGAGGTCTGTATAAATAACTTTTTGGGGTGATAATGAGCTTCTCAGGGCACATAGAGAGGGTTATGCTCATTTGATTAGGCTGATAGGTCCATCAGGGCATTTTTAGCACGTCCACTTGGTGCTGTCAATAAGCGGTCCTCAGATCTGCTGGATTTCTGTACTATTTTAGCCACAGGACCTTTTAATCTGTTAATGGCGTAATTCTGATAATTCTGCGTTTATCCTTCATTTTTATTAAGAATATAGGTTTAAATTAGGCAGATGTAGATATTAATTGATTTTCAAGCATTTTATGAGCATGTTGGTAATTTTTAATAATTTTTACAGCCACTCCTTGTAGTGTATTGTGGTCTTCAAAGATCAGGATCTGTCTGTTTTTTGGTAACCTTTCATATTTTATTTATTATTTAAAATAGTTTAAATTGATTATATAATAATTTTATTTAGGTTTTAAGGTTTTTAGATCATTTTTAATACATATTCCAGGTAAACCTTACTTGGTTGTAGCTCCTGTGAGCGGTACCTGCTGTCAGATTTGTCAAGACGGATCCTGATGTGGGTATCAGTCCATTCAGATGCACGCAGGTTAGGATCTGCTGCGTGCATGGCAAAATTGGCTGTGCGCAGGACTTCTGTACGCAGGACAGAAATGTGTAGGGGATTTATAGGGATGTGGGGCTGCGCACGGGAATTGTGACATAACACATTTCCATGTGTAACTCCTAAAATATAAGAAACACCTCAATTCTGACTGAATTTTAGGTGTGAAACCCATATGTGAAAATACATGTGAAATAATAAATTGGCCAAAAGTGCCATAATGGTTCTGTGACCTTTTGGTCAATTTTTTTATTTAATTATTTAAAATAAGAAAGAGTTGTATTTCAGGGGTGGGGTCAGTGAGTGACCCTACCTTATATGGGGTGGGAAATCCATTTCTGAAATAATATTTGTGGATTTCCCACTCCTTAATATTTTATTTATTTTTTTTTAATTTTAATTTTAATTTATTTTTATTTTTATTTTTATTTTTATTTTATTTTTATTTTATTTTTATTTTATTTTTATTTTATTTTTATTTTATTTTTATTTTATTTTTATTTTATTTTTATTTTATTTTTATTTTATTTTTATTTTATTTCATTTTTATTTCATTTTTATTTTTATTGTATTTTTATTTTATTTTTATTTTATTTTTATTTTATTTTTATTTTATTTTTATTTTATTTTTATTTTATTTTTATTTTATTTTTATTTTATTTTTATTTTATTTTTATTTTATTTGTATTTTATTTTTATTTTATTTTTATTTTATTTTTATTTTATTTTTATTTTATTTTTATTTTATTTTATTTTATTTTTATTTTATTTTGATTTTATTTTGATTTTATTTTTATTTTATTTTTATTTTATTTTTATTTTATTTTTATTTTATTTTTATTTTATTTTATTTTTATTTTATTTTTATTTTATTTTTATTTTATTTTTATTTTATTTTTATTTTATTTTTATTTTATTTTTATTTCATTTTTATTTTATTTTTATTTTATTTCATTTTTATTTTATTTTCATTTTATTTTTACTTTATTTTTATTTTATTTTTATTTTATTTTATTTATTTTTATTTTATTTTATTTTTATTTTATTTTTATTTTGTTTTTGTTTTTATTTTTATTTTTATTTTATTTTATTTTATTTTATTTTTATTTTATTTTTATTTCATTTTCATTTCATTTTTATTTTATTTTATTTTATTTTATTTTATTTTATTTTATTTTATTTTATTTTATTTTTATTTTATTTTTATTTTATGTTATTTTTATCTTATTTTTATTTAATTTTTATTTTTATTTTTATTTTTATTTTTATTTTATTTTATTTTATTTTTATTTTTATTTTCATTTTTATTTTCATTTTTATTTTTATTTTATTTTTATTTTATTTTTATTTTTATTTTTATTTTTATTTTTATTTTTTTATTTTTATTTTATTTTTATTTTATTTTTATTTTATTTTTATTTTATTTTTATTTTATTTTTATTTTATTTTTATTTTATTTTTATTTTATTTTTATTTTATTTTTATTTTATTTTTATTTTATTTTTATTTTATTTTATTTTTATTTTATTTTTATTTTATTTTTATTTTATTTTTATTTTATTTTTATTTTATTTTTTTTTTATTTTTATTTTATTTTTATTTTATTTTTATTTTATTTTTATTTTATTTTTATTTTATTTTTATTTTTATTTTTATTTTTATTTTTATTTTTATTTTTATTTTTATTTTTATTTTTATTTTTACTTTTATTTTTATTTTTATTTTTATTTTTATTTTTATTTTTATTTTTATTTTTATATTTATATTTATTTTTATTTTTATTTGTATTTTTATTTTTATTTGTATTTTTATTTTTATTTTTATTTATATTTTTATTTTTATTTTTATTTTTATTTTTATTTTTATTTGTATTTTTATTTTTATTTTTCTTTTATTTTATTTTTATTTTATGTTTTTGTTACTTTGAAAGGTTGCTCTGTACATAGTAGCAAGCTAACAAAATGATTCAATTTTGAATTGAACACTTTTCTTTTTGGGGATTTTCTTTTCAGTCTGATTGATTCAAATTTTGAAAGAATCAAGAAACACAAAATCTCCAACTTTGAATTTGGGTGCTGAAGTTAAAAGTTTGTCAATTCTTTATTTATAAAAAAAATAATCAACCTTGATGTTGGTTTGAATTTGATTTTGGGGCAATTGAAAGAGGGAAAGATATTCTGTTGCTGGGTGTGATTTTTCTAGGTGAATAGGATTTGAATTTGGATTTATTCCTTAGATTGTGCAAAGGAAACTGTTTTGTTGAGGGATGAGTGGAAATTTGTTAAAGAAATTTGACTCATGGAAGCCACTTTGGCAAGTTTTCTTTTTGATATTTGATATAGATTCAAACATATTGTTTGGAAATCTATCTTATTTGCTTCAAAGTTCCACCTGTCTCTGGGTGGGAAAAATTAAATAAATTTGAATTAATAATCATATTTTTTTTATAGAAAATTCCAGAAGCTTGGCAAAAAGGGATCTAAAATTTCTGAAGATGTTATTGCATATTCAATGTTTCAAAAATAAATTTTAATACAAAGGAGCTAGCATGATATTTCAAATTGGTGGTGGTATTAATTTGAAGAAACAAAGCCATATTTCAAACGAAATCTAACATAAGTAGGATAGAATCATATCAATCAGAAAAGGGAAATTTAGAAATAAAATACATGGAAATTGAGTGCCAATAAATATGTTGTATTTCAATTTGCTTAAAAAGCCATTAATTCTAGTGATTTAAGGAATTTTTCAATTTTCAATGTTGGATGGATTTTTTTATCTGATTTGGCCTATTTGGCCCTCAAAGTATGTAGCAATTCATGTGTGATTGACGTTTAGGTCTAATTCTTCCCAAAATGACCAGAAAGTGGTGATTCATGACTAGATTTGAAAATATATAAAGCAATTTGAGTAATATTTAGGAAATACTATTATTTGGCTATAAAATAAAAGATGATATGTTTAGAACAATTATTTCTTTGAGTGAGGGGTTTTTTTATTTGAAATTTCAATGAATTTCCAATATTTTAGTTGAGCTTCTTGAAGTTCAGTGTTATTCTTTAGAATATTGACTCCAAGTGAATTTAACTAGGGAAAAAACCATTGGAAGATCATTCAAAAATGTTTGGGATCTTGGGAGAGGTATTGGGGACAACATGCCTTTAAAAAAGTAAGGAATTTTGTGCTCATAAAATACTTAAGGGAATTGTTATCAGTTAAGAAATCGAGAGGTTCCACAAAACTTGGATGGTATGAACACAATTAATTCAAGGTATATTAAATTTCCATAATTTCATTGTCATCAAATTTATGATTTCACTAGAATTGGCCCACAGATTTTTGGGGTATTTCCCCTTTTCCTGGTTTTGATTGACAGGAAAGGCCTTCATCCTTGAAATTGGTTCATGAATGGGTTTGAAATAAAGATTATGGAGGAAAAATTGGGTACTGAAATACCCATCTCCTCTACTCATTTCTTTTTGAAGGAGGTAGATTTTGGGATTTTTAAAAACTAAAAAAATCAATATTTTAATATATTAGATTTGGCAGAATTCAAATTCTGTAATTCAAAAGCTTTTTAATGAAAAAAAAATCCAAGGAAGAGGATATTTGAGTAATAAAACCAAAAATGGCTTGTTTTATTTGGTTTGTTTGTTTGAAAATAAGGAAAGCCATTTCATTGAAATTAAAAAGAAGAGGGTGTGAATGAAATGATTTTTTTAGATCCTGAAACTAAAAAGAAGATTTTTTTATGACAATGAATGGAATATATTTTACAAGAAGTTTTTCAAGAAAAAAAAATAGTTTAGGCCTATTAAAAAATCAATTTCAAATAAAGATTAATAAAAAGAAAAAAAGTGGTCATGTTTGAACTAAATTTGGTGCTGGAAAGTACAAAGATTACTTTCATTTGGCTGGGTTCATAGAGATAAATTCTTTCAAAAGCACAAAACAAAGGAAATGAAGCATGCTCTTGTTAAATTTAACTTTGAGAGTTTTGCAAAGAGCTTATTCTTTTGAATTTGCTTCAGAAATTATCAATCAGGAAGAATCAAATTCTCAAGATCCTTTGAGTAAACCAAAATTTGGTCAAGAGATGTCATAATTGATAGCTCTGAAGGTTTTGTAGAATATCATTAATGAAATTCTGAAAAGTGGAAGTAGCAATGCAGAGGCCAAAATTAATAAAAATATAAGCAAAGCTGCAAAATTGAGTTCTCATAAAATTCAGATATTCATGGAATTTGGTTATTCTAATTATATGGGTGATGTTAAAGTCACAACTCCAGTTGTGTGGGAGTTGTGTAGGGCCCTAAACGGCTCAAATGAGCTGTGGGGGCCCATAGAAAACTATAAAGGGCTGTTTCAAAGATGTGCAACCCCCGGGGGGTTGTTTAGGAGCCCTTTACCCCACAAACATGGCAATTTTGAGCCGTGTACCCCCGTACACGGCTCAAAACCGCTGTGTTTGGGGGTACACAACCCCCCAAAAGTTGTGCCAGAATTTTGGGCACCCCCTGGACCACACTTGGGTTCCGTCAACCCAAATTTGGGATCAACAAATACTTTTTGGGACTGTTGTTCCACACATAGCAATTCCAAAGTGACTTTGAAGTGAAACCAAAGTGACTTTAAAGTGAAACTAAAGTGAAATTAAAGTGAAAATTGAAATCATATAAAAATCTGCAAACAATTCTTTCTCAACTCAAAAGTGAGCAAACTTTGTTTGTTCAATTGAAAGTTGGATTAAATACTGAATTATACCATTGCATTTTTTTGCATGGGAACAGTGGCAATCCCTACTCCTTCTGAAATGGCTGCGTGGAAGGTCTACATTGATAGTGCCATCAACAAAGCTTTGGAAAAAGAAAAAAAGTATTTTGGTAATGAAACATTGGAAGCTCCAATTGCATCCTCATCAAGGGTGACAATTGAGGAACAAAATGTTTCACAGTGGGATTTGACCTCTGGTCAGGAGTAAAATTTCATGTTACTGAGGTCTTTTCTGGATTTAATTTGATTGAAACTAATGGGTGCATGTAACTATGAAACTAGAAAACCTAACCATTGAATTGGTGCCAGATCCACTTGACCCAACTCCTGTGAGAGCTTTTCCTACTAGGGAAGAGGCACAGAACTATTGTCAAACATGGGCTATGAAGAATGGTTATGCTCTGACGGTTTTTAACTCAAAGAAAGATAAATATGTGGATTTGGCCTGTGATTGCCATGGTTCCTATTCAGGACAACTTCTTACCAAATGGTCTAGACAAACTCACACAAGGAAGGTTGGGTGCAAGTTTTTAATCCATGCAAGTTTCACAAGGGCAAACCCCTTTTGGCAAATCTCCTATAAAGAAAGCCAACATAACCATCAACCATCTGAAAATCCCTCTGGGCATCCTCAACTAAGGAGAATCTCTTGGCAAGCCTTGGATCTACTTAAGGAAGGCATGAAAGATGGACTCAATACATTACAACTTAAGAGAAAATTGAGCAAGATTGAGGGGGGCAGATTATGTTGATGACCAAACAATCTATAACACTAAGCAGAAGGTAAGACTTGCAGAACTAAAGGGGGGAAGTGTTATGGAGTTAATCTATGAACAGCTTGAAGAAACAAGTTGGATTCAGTGGTCAAAGTTCAGTGGAGAGGGTCACTTGGAGGCCCTGTACTTAGCACATCCAGAGGAAGTAAAGCTTTCAAAACAATTCCATCATATTGCTATGTTGGATTGTACTTATAAGAAAAATAATTACAAAACCCCGCTATTGCATGTTTCAGGAATTACAGCCAATTGGAAAAGTTTTGCAAAAGCTCTTGTTGTTATAGCAAAATAAACGTTTGAGTTCTACAGTTGGTCTGTAAATGCATCAAAGTAGTTAGCTTATGCTCCTGAGAGACTTCCAAAAGTCTTTGTGATGGACCGTGAAAAAGCTCTGATTTTTGCTATTGAATCTAGTTTCCCTGAGTCATCAAGACAATGTTGCACTTGGTTCTTGTCTAAAAACATACAAGCAAACTGTAAAGCACAATTTTTTAATGAGGTTGAAGGATGGAAAAGCTTTATGACTCTGTGGGAAAAGTATGGGGCCTCAAAGACCAAGGAGGAGGCGGAGGTCAATGATGCAGAACTCAGAGTAGGTCCAAATCACTGCTTCTTATTCTTCTTATTTTTGGGTTCTGAACTTTTGAGTTGTATAGTGTTTCTTGAAAGACTATGAGGATGTACTCAAGTATATGGAAAATAAAATTTTACCTATCAAAGAGATGTTTGTAACAGCATGGACTTGTATAAACCCAGATTTTGGAAACAAAACAACATCTTGGGTTGAAGGGGCCCATGCAATTCTCAAACAATTCCTTGCAAACTCTTTGGGAAACCTGTTGGATGTTTGGAAAAGCCTTGAAGGAACAGTTTTGGATCAAATAAAATTGGTTCATGCGTCACTTTATAACTCTCAAATTAAGTTAGGGAAAGTTATTCCACCTGAGCTGTTACCATTGGGTTACAAATTGTCTTTGGAGGCAATTAATCTTATTAGGGAACAATTTGAGAAATTCAAACGTGATCATGATGGTGAAGTGTGCACCAAGCCATATTACAAGACTATGGGTTTGCCCTGTTCCCACCAAATAGGTGACCATCTAGCATTCAGAGGATCCATGGTACCCAAAGATGTTCATCCTCAGTGAAGGTTGGACTATGAACCTTGCAGTTCTAGTTCTGTAAGTTGGCTTAAGTTGGATTGTTCAAGTTGGATTGTTCAAATCACTATGTGATTAATGCTTTTTGATTAATGATTCCTAATTCACTAATGGTTGATCCTTTTGAATTTATCAAGTGCAATGTCAATGAAATGCTAAGCATTCCTCAGTTACGTGAAAAAGTGAATGCAATGATCTTGGAATCTCCAGATCATGAGCAAAGCAGCCTATCAAAGCCTATCATTCAGAAGATTAAAAAATATCAATCAAAGCCAAGACTTGAACCTAGAGTCTTACAATCAAGTAGGGGAAGGAAAAAATTGACAGATACACAGCAAGAACCATCTTTGTTTGAGTATGTTGAAAAACAACTCAAGGCAGAAAAAAGGACTAGAAGGGCTCCAAAAAAGAAAAGAAGAAAGATTGTAAGTCTTTTCTTTTGGGATATGTTCATTTTTTTGGTTTAATGAACTTAGTTACTAACTAATGATGAATTGTTAGTCAATGTTTGCAGAATCTGAATCTGAATTTCATAGTTAAGAGGAAGAGACTGAAAGTGAATTGGGATCACTTAATTTGGAATCAGAATCCTCTTCAGAGGAAGAGAACATGCAGCAAAGCTCAACCAGAAGCTCATCTTTGGTGAGTATTCATTTAATTGATCTGATTAAAGAAATGTATACTAAGTTAATTTTCATGATAGGAGCCAAATGTGAAATACCTCAATCAAATACCCAAGAAATTCCATATGTTTTTGGGTGAGGTTTGGGATCCTATTGGAGATGGGAATTGCGGATTTAGAGTCATTGCTAAATCCCTTGGTTATGAAGAACATGGTTGGTTTAAAGTGGGAAAATAAATGATACAAAAATTGGAGAAACATAAAGAATTCTGCATTAGGATGCTTGGTGGTGCAAAGTATGTTGAAAAGATTAAACAAAGAATTGATGTTGAATACATCAATAAAAAGATTCCCTCCTCAAAATGTCTGAATAAATTATATATGGGTAAAATCATAGCAGAGAAATATTCCAGACCTATATGCTTCATTTCATTGGAGTCATGTGATACTTATACTCCAATGAAAAATGTTGTTACTGATCAATCATATCCAATTTTCATTTCCTTTGTAAACAATAAAAACTGGGTTCTATTATTACTTGAGGGAGAAATGACTCCAATCCCCCCAATTGTAGCAAAAACACTTTGCTTGATTTCTAAAAAAGCCTCTTTTTGGGTTGATCATCTCAAAGATCAACTGCAAATGTATTCTATATTATAGAGATTATATACTTTGACTTCATTTTATCATTGTTTTTCATATAAATTGTAATTCTAATGCAGCTAACAAGTTCTATTAATATAAAGGGTCATCACATTTTAAACATCATTATGTTGAGTGTTTTGAGTTAAAATCATTATATTGAGTGTTTTGAATGAGATTTTAATGGTAAGTCAGTTCAACTTGTGTTGGGCTGATTCCATCATAAGGAGTATTTTACTCCTTATGATGGGATCAGCTTAACGCAAGTTGAACTGTTTTTTTTTTTGTGTTTTTACTTTAGGGCTTGTAAAGTTACATTTGTTTTTTTTGGTGTTTTTACTTTAGGGCTTGTCAAGTTACTTGTCTTTTTTTTGGTGTTTTTACTTTAGGGCTTGTCAAGCTACTTGTATTTTTTTGGTGTTTTTACTTTAGGGCTTGTCAAGTTAATTGTCTTTTTTTTTGGTGTTTTTAGTTTAGGGCTAGTCCATATACTTGTGTTTTTTTGGGTCTTTTTACTTTAGGGCAAGTCCATTGGATAGTCCCAGTTTTTTTGTTTTTTCTTTATTTATTTATTTACTTGTTTTTTTTAACCAAAAAGTCAACATTATTTGATTTCTTTGATTTTTTGGTTGATTCCTGTTTTTTGGAAGGTTTATTTGATTCATGGGTTATGTTAGTGCCCTTTCATTCCATTTTTTTTTGGCTCACTGCGGTCCAGTGGCGTGTTGGATGCCACAAAATTACATCTGAGCCGTCTACAACTCCACACAGCTTGAATGTAGTTGTGTGAAACCAACACGCCGGTGGGGCCAGGCTGGGTTGGCCGCGCAACTCTTTGAACCATGGGGGGTTGTACACGGCTTGGATTGGACCGTGTGGCGTGCCACACGGCCGCTTTTGAACTGTGTGCATGGCTCAATGAGCCGTGAATTTAACATTTCCCTAATTATATTTCAGGCTCCTAAAAGGCTTTAATTTGAAAATCAAGTAGCTCTGTGGAAAGGATTAAGGAGATGTGACATGGGAGGTACTGGATAGGAATTTTTATTTTTGAACTGATTAAGTTTCAAATATTCAATAAAGAGAAAAATGCTTTGATCTTTCTTTGGAACACATAGTAGAAGAGAGCAAGTTTTCAAATTTCTTGGTCAAATAAATGATTTTTCAAAATATTCCACTGTATAGTTTCAAACTTTGGTAGATTATTTCTTTGAGAGAGAGTAAACAAGACCAGGAGGAAGATCCAAGCCTATAAGTTTAATCTTGAAATTGTAGGGATGGTTCAAAGGATATTTATTGCATTTGAATCCTTAAAAAACGTTTTAGACATTCATGATAAACAGGAATAAAACACTATCCAATTATTTAGGAATATTCTCTCTAGAAATTTTCTTCATTGAAATATTGGGATGATAACAAAGGATTGAGGATATAAAAATACATATTTTAGTAGGTGACATGTTCTTTTTTAAGAAACTGTAAAGAGGTGAATAGGATAAATAAAAAATAACCCTAAAATGACTAAAAGAGAAAAATTGGGAAGAAATTTCAGGATATTGGAAAAATACTGGTGAAAATTTTTCATCCAAATATACAATGTTTTTGGTTAAGATTTTTAATTATTATATGGAATAAGAAAGAGAACAATGGGGATTCAAGCTAAAAGGTTAAATTAACACTTCTTGCCAGTGTGAAACAGGATTATGGTGTACCATAAATTCATGGCCTGGGATGGCGTTTTCCCTGCCATTTATTTTAGAGACAATAAAATAAAGGGCAATGTTAAATTTCCAACCCTGTGGTTGAAAATGGGTGGGAAACGCCGTTTGAAACCTTTTGTTATATTATATATATATTTTTTTTAATTTTTTTTTTACTTTTTTTATCTTTCATTTCTTTTTTTTATCTTAATAAAAGATAAAAAACAAAAAAAGAAATAAAAAAAATTAATCAATTATATTAAAAATATAAATATAAAAAAAATATAGATAAATAAAACGAAATAAATAAAAAAAATAAATAAAGAAAGAATGAATTCATTAATTAAATTTAAAATATAAATATATAAAAGAAATAAGTCAAATGAAATGAAATAAATAAATAAATAAAAAATAAATTCAAAATAAAAATAGAAATAAATAAAATGAAATAAATAAAATCTGCAGATTGTTATTATTGTTCTTATTATTGTTTGCAATTCAAAAACCAGAATGGGTTTCAAATTGCGCCACACAACCCATTTTGGGTTGTGAATGGTTTTTGAGGGTTTGTGAATTCAAAATTTTTCTAAAATAAAAAAAATTTAAAGATTGGGAAAGAGGGAAAAATCAATGTCAATTTTGCATTATGGGTAAAATAATGAGACAGCCCAAGTTTTCTGCCTAAAAATATACACAAAAAGTTTGTGTCTAAAGATGCATAAGATTTTTGAAGAGATAACATGCTAGAATAATAAAAGAGAAATCAGGACCCAAATATTGTATGACACTTCATGGGTTATTTTTGGAATGTAATAGGACAAATTTTGAACTTATAGTGTGGATGTTCTAGAAATTTCAGAGATTGGATTGGAGAAATTAAAATAAGTTGTACTCTCCTTTCAAGATATCAAGAAAAAAAAAGGTATTTTTTTGAACTATCCACATCTCAAGCTATTCACTTAGCAAAAATATTCAAAAAATGCCCTCCATCAAAGCACATACACAGAAATTCCATCTATATCCTAACACTTTTTTCAATCTTAAGTAAGGCAGTATTTTTATCAAGGAAAATTGGATTTTTGTTTTTTCCATGATGTTAAATTTTGGTTTGAGCTTGAGTTAAAAGTTTACATAGATTTTAAATTATTTGGACTGTTTAAGTGTTGCTTTAAAGATTTTGTGGGTTTTGAAGTCAAAAGTTCATTTTTTTGTCTTTAGAATAGCTTTTGTGATAGCCATTATCAAGCTCAATGACCCCATTGATTAAACTCTATGATTTTATGAGTTTATTACAAGAAAAATAATTTTTTTTGGTGAGGAGACTGAGTCAAAAATTTCAAAAATGAAATAATAAATCCAACTTGATCCATTGGATGCTAGACCAAAAATTTTCAAAAATGCAAAATACAATTCAAAGAAAAACCTTTTTTCTTTCATGAATATTTTGTTTATTTTTTTGTGTTTTGAAAGTAATTTTATTTTACAAAGAGTTCAAAGATCTGTTGCTTGAACTTGCTATGGTTATTGAGGATAAAATGAGAAATTGTGTTGTAAATTTTTTTGAGGTATATTGAATAAATTCCAGTCTCCAAATACTGAGAAGTAATATGCATGCAGAAACTTTTTTTGTTCTGAATTTTTCAGGTTTGTTGAAAAATTTAATTTTTCAGGATCAAGAAAAAGAACAAGCTTTATGGTTATTTTCACCTGTGGATTTATCTGGCTGTTTAATTCCAATATTTTGGAAATTGAAAACTCTGTTACCTGATCTAAAATAATTTTGGTTTATGGATCCAACAAGGGTTTATAGAAGAAATAATTTTTGACAGGTTTGGGATATATAACAATAAACGACCAAGATATTCTGGTGCTTGGGTAACTTTAACATGGAATGATTACAGTCAACAATCACTTTCCAGAATTGTCAACCAGCCTGGAAGAATAACCCAACATCATGGAATCATTTTCTGGAGCTTTCTTTACCTCAAAAGGTTGAATCTTTTCTTGGACCCATACAGTTGGCCCCAAGGCCTTCCTATTCTGCTTGGCCATTTCACAAGCCCTTCCATACTGAAAAAATCTTTCAAAATTGGATGAGTTATGCTTGATACTGGTGGTACAAACAATTTCCATCTTCTAAATCTGTCACAGCTAGGGAAGTATTGTTGGACTGGTTAATAGTTGTTTGTTTTCTCCATGGTATAAATTATTGTAGGGGTTATTTTATGAGAGGATAGAGATGGTAGTGGGTTGGGAGGAGGTCATCATTGTAGTTAGTGAGAAGGGAAACTCAGTTCAGACATGAATTTTGGGAAAAAGACAGGATGACCTCTCAAACTGCTTTTTTTATGGTCATCAGGAGATGGCCTCATTTTCACCAGGGGGTAATTTCATACTGAAGCCTAACTCAGTCTAATCTAACTTCAAAGGAAATCCAGCTTGAAGGAAGTCTAAATCCTAAGGGCACTTAATTCAGGATATATGCAGAAGCTACATAAACTCAGGATCTACATGCACTGGATATCTACATATAGTCTAGCCTCACATAATATACAGATAGACTCCATAGGCTTGCATATACTTAATCTACAAGGGTGCACATACTTAATCTCCCAGGATTGCATATCTTCTGACCTCACTCACTTTGTCTATCCTATATTCCATCATGTTTTATCTTTTGGGAATCCTTATTTACATCCTCCTACAGATTTTATCCCATACTATCTCTACCCTAGTACATAGTTTAATGAATCTCATGTAAACTGTGCATCCTTCAAATGTACATTCCCAACTTAGAAAGCCCAGGACTGTGAGCTTTCCCCAATGTAGTAGACAGCCTATCCCAATGTAGTAGTATTACCTTACTAGCCCCCCTCTGTTATCTTGACTGATCTAGTCATTAAATATGTAGTCCTAACCCCTTAACCTGTTTTACCTCTAGCTAGACCCAGATCTTTGTCTATATGAACTGGCCTCCTCTTTCTTCCTCCTACAGTTCACCAATAAATAAGTTTACTACTTCTTAATAGGAAATCCATCACAGAATGTTTCACACAAGCAATCGTAACCTTACTCTATCAATTTCCCGGCTCCCTGCAGAAAATCTCAGTTAATCTTACCTAAAGCCTGCTGTGAGTAGATTACCCTGGTCCCAAGCCCTACTTGCACACTAGCAGCCCTTGTGGCAAATGGGCAGATTGAATTCTTTTTTTATCACAAACTAGTTCAACAGCAACAGAGTATCTAATTGAACAGAGGAAGGATGGCTGTTCAGTCTCTCACAAAAAATATTTGAAAATGAAGGAATGGATTGCCTTTTATTCCATGAAAATTGTGGGTTCAATAAAGCTTGGGGTTTTTGATAAAGGGAGTGTTGCCATAAAAAAATCTAATATAACCAGGAAAAAATTCATTTTCCATTACATGAGATATATTCTTGTTCTATTCTTTGGTTGGCCAGGCAAGAAATTAGAAATGAAGCCCTAGAATAGCAATGCTATCCCTTATTGTGTATGAGTAAATGGTTACATGTCCAAATGAGAAGATATTCTCTAGTTGATAAATATATGATACATTTGATTTAAATCTATGGAGAGGAACTTCCAGTTGGATTGTTGGATCAAATGGAGAATTCCAAGATTTATTCTTAAATATGTGGTGATCTTCAATCATTTCTGAAATTTTCATGAATGACACCAAAGAATTTTGGAATAGTTGGTGGATGCTCAAGTCAGGGAGGAGATAGATATTTCTAATTTAATAAATGGGATGGTGATGTATCTGTATTCTTGGGACCACATATTCCTTTTAGAATAAAGAATTGAAAGATAAAAAATAAGATTCCAAGTCAGGGTATGAATCAGAGTCAAATAGTAACCAAAGTTCAGTTAGCTTGATTCATTTTTGAAATAAATCTTGGAATGTCTGCTTGGGAATGCTGAGGGGGCTGGGAATTCAATTTGGAGCAATTATTTTATTGGGAAATGTAATTATAATTTCATGATCTTGTGGGATGGAGTGATTTTTTGATTTTTTGTTGGAGATGATACTGAATTTGGTGATTTGATGTGTGAAGAAATAGTGAGTGAGGGGATGTGTGTGGATTTCAAAATGTGGAGGTTTGGATGAATTTTTCCATTCCAGGCATGATAAATGGATGATGATGCATAAATGTAAGATTTTATTTTTGAAACCCACAATCTCCATGAAGCACAAATTTTGAAATAAACCAGTTAGAGGGCATGTGTATTTCAGGAAACTGCCATTAAAATTCCAGGTTTGGTCAAAAAAATGGTGAGTTTCTAATGGGGGGTTTTCTAACTCTGATACAGATTATTTGTGCAGTAAAAATTAATTTAAGCAATCATAATTGCACTTTTTCCCACTCCTCATAGGAATTTTAAACATTTTTATCTTTATTTATTAATTTTCTAATTTTATGCTATGAGTTCTTGCTTTTGGTTGTCTCACTTCTTGATAATATTTTAGCTGGCTCTGATCAGTTGATTTCTGGAATATTGATCTTACATTTACTTAAAAACCAATTAATATTCAAAGAAAAAATAAATAAAAGAACTTGAAGAAGAACAAAAAAAATAGTTCAAATTTCATCTCTGGCTCAAATCCAGAGGCCAGAGAACCACTCAAAACATCAAGCTTCCTGGAAGAATATACTTTGTTTATCAGGAATGATAAGTAGTTTAGGAAAGAAAAGAAATGGTTTTTTATTTAATGTTGAGAGAAAAATAAAATGAATGATTTTTTTAAGAAATTGGCCTTTGAAACCATTAATTCAAAAAATATAGAAGCCAGATATTCATCCTATGCCATTTGGAAAAATAATCCCTAAATTTTTATCTAATATTTTGGTTGTAATAGTGTGTATGACATTCACAAATTTGGAAAATTTAAAAAGGGATGGTTTAGATTTGCAACCCCAGGCTGCAAATGGTTTGCAAACGGCCGTTTGCAACCCATTTGAGTTTTAAAACACCATTTGAAACCTATTTGGGTTGTGAGAAACACTTTTGGCCCATTTGGAGCAAAACAGCCCCAAATGTGAAATTTTATGGGGTAATTGGGGTACCTAAGGACCCAAAAAAAATCATTAATAATTTTGGAGGCATTCAAACGCCTTCAAAAATGTAATAAAAAAATTAATAAAATAAAAAAAACCTTTTTCAATGGAGTTTGGGATCTTTATTTTTACCATTTTATTTTTTTTTATTTTTGGTTATTTTATCTCATATAAAGTTTAAAAATCAAACAAAGAGCTTTCTAATATTTTTTTCAGATTTTTTTGGATGTATTCTTTTATGTTAAAAAATTGATTCAAAAAATCAAAGAAATCAAATTTTCCTATGGAGTTTGGGATTTTTCTTTTGGCCTTTTTAATTAATTTTTTTGGTTCTTCCAGCTCTCAATAGGTTTTCTAAAAAAGAAAAAAAATACCTTTCCAATGTCTTTCATAGAGTTTTAGGATCTATTGTTTTAGCTTAAAAAATTCATCCAAAAAATCAAATTTTCCAATGGAGTTTGGGATTTTTTGTGTTGCCTTTTTAATTATTTTTTTGGGTGATTGAAGCTCTCATTAAGTTAAAAAAAAAAATCAAACCACTTTCCAATATTTTTACCTGATTCTATGTATGTATTTCATTACCTTATAAAACTCATTCAAAAAATCAGATAAATCAAAAAAAGCCAAATTTCTAATTGGACTTTTGGATAATTTTATTTGACTTTTTAATTCATTGTTTATTTGATTACTTAATCTATCAGGAAGTTTTTTTTAAAAAAAATCAAGATATTTCTAATATTTGTTGCTGATTTTTTGGATGTATCATTTTACCTAAAAAAATTCATTTGAAAAATCAAAAAAATCCAAAAAAAAACCTCATTGCACCTTTGGATCCTTTTCTTCCTTTTTGATTATTTTATTTTTGTGATTCAAGATCTCTGTTTATATTTTTTTTAATTTTTATTTTTTTAATTTTTAATTTTTTAATTTCTTTTCTCACAACTCAGATGGGTTGCAAATGGCCATTCACTGCTCAGATGGACCCTGAACCGCACCACAGGACCCATAGTTGTGAATGCCCATTAAAGGCTCAGATGGGCCCTGAACCGCGCTATAGGAACCATTTTGATTTGTGAATGGCCATTCACCACTCAGATGGGCCCTGCACCGCGCCAAAGGACCCATTTTGAGTTGTGAATGGCGGTTCACAACTCAGATGCGTTGCAAATGGCCATTTACAACTTAGATGGGTTTGAAATTTAACATTAAAAAATTTAAAAAGCCTATTTCAAGAAAAGTATATTTTTCTTTTTTTAAAAAAAAACATCAAAATGAATAATCAAAAGTTTTATTCATCTTCAGAAATAAAAAAAATGAAAAATTTTGTATTTCTAAAATAAGCCAATTTAATTTTTGGGATTTTAGATTTTATATGCACCAATTTACTATTTATAAGCTGAGGATCTACTGATTCAAAAGAAAATGTGTGTTTTGAGGTATAAATTTTACCCAAATATTTATTAATTAGTCCACCCAAGCCATATAATTGGGTGACCAATAAGGCAAAATAAATTTTTGTATTTCCCTCTTTCCCCAACTTCAAATTGGATTTATCTGTCCTGGAAATAATTTGAAGGTATTATTAAATCCTAGGATAAAAATATATTCTAGATTGGATTCCTGATGTGAATTGGAAGGAGGTATTAATTAAAACTGAAACATAGCATCCCTAAGATATTATTTATTCCATCAAACCAGAGCTCAAAAGCCTTCCAAAATTGAAATTGAGTTTGAAAAATGATTTCTGAAAGTATATTTTCAATATCCTGAAATTCTTTTGAAATATTAATTTTTTTAATTATTTGAAATGTTTTAGCCTGATTTTCCAACATTCATCTTTTCAAATACTTGCCAAAATTTTTCTTTTTAGTTCCTCAATATTTATGCATCAGTTCAACTGTTTAAAATCAAAAAGAAAATATGATGATAGGATAGAATATTTACAAAATATCAGAGTCTTTATTACCAGGCTGTAATGAAGATTCTAATTTCTTCTCAGCCATAAAAGCAGATAGAACCCCTCTCCATTTTTTTTACAATCATAAGATCAAACTTGTGGGCTCGGATCTTCTACCCAATCCAGTTTTCTCTCTCAAAGCAAGAATAAGTCAAACTTTGAGGATCAATAGTGAATTTCTCTAAACCAGAAACTCCCACAATGGCTCTCCTTGAATTTTTTTTCCAAAGAAATATGGAAGATTTCTTCTATGTGTTGATTAAATGAAACTAAATCAAGTTTATAAAAATAATTCCTCCCCAGCTCCACCTATGTTTCTGTCACAACTGCCCCTGGTGTGCAAGGAGCTGAAGTCACAGGCACTACTACTCATAGAACTCAAGGATGATTTGTTGTAATTGCAAAGAAGAAGATGAGAGGAGGATTACAAATGATGAGAATATATAAGAATGGAATGGAGAAGTCCAGGAGGAGGTTATTGAATAAGTTGTTGTTGAATCCTATAAGAGTAACACCAGGAAGGGAAAAGTTGATATGAGTTAAGCAGGCTGGGTGAAGGTTGTCTTGTGCTGAGATGACACCTACTGGCAGGAGGACTAACCAGTAAGAAGTAGTATACTAATTCCTTGGGGGGAATTAGTCCAGGAGGGAAGGAGAGGCCAGTATATTTGAGAGCTGAGAAGGAGGCCTTGAGGGATGAGTGGCTGGTGTTGCAGGTTGGATTTCCCACGGTAATACATTTTGACTGATTGGGCTGGAGGCTGTAGTTGACTAATTGGGTGATGGGCCTATCCAGGAAGGTTTGACATGTACTGATCTGGAGTCCTGGGAGTATGGGCTGAACAGAAAGTGGAGAGTATGTACTATGTATGTAATAAGTTTAATATGTACTAACTCATATACCAATTGGGTTGAGGAGAGATGTAGGATGTGCCAAGCCATGGAGAGAGGGATAGATCCTGGGAAGGTTGAATGAATCACATGACACAGTGGTGAGGTGTACATGGAAATAGAGATTATACCATACAGGTAGAGGGTGAAGCTGGTGGAAGAGGTTGGATTGTTTTAGTTGAAGGAGTGTCAGAACTGCGGTTATGAAAGTTTCACCTTTTAAGAATTTTTAGAAGAGCTCCTCATTTCTCAAAGTTAGAACTTCAGGGAGACTATAAATTTATTGAAGTATCTGATTTTCAAACATATTTTACTACTATGAGAAATTATTATTGAAGCTATGAGTATAGTGTCTTGCCTTTTGGTCTCTATAATCATCTTTTTTACCTTCAAAACATTTTAAATAAACTTTTTTCCAATCTTGTGGAATTATTTAACGCAGCATATATTGATTATATACCAGTCTACTCCAAATAATCTGAATATCACATTGAGAATTTTGAAACATTCTTGGGATGACTCAAAGCAATAAATGTCCGCAAGGAAAGTTGCAAGTGCAATTTCAATTAAAAGGAATTTTTATTTCTTTGGTGTTTTTCTTTTGGGAAAATTTATTGATATGGATAGAGACAAACAATAGCAAATTTTTGAACGGAATGCAACAAATTCTTTTAATACTCTCCAAATTTCTTTTTTTGTTAATTTTGACCAAGGATGTATTCAATAGTTCTTAAAGAAAATAATAAAACTTTAAAATAATCTTTGAGAATATATTCAGTTTTTTCTTACAGAAAAAGCTGATTTAGAGTGAAAATCTCTGAAGAATGAATCAAACAAAGCACCCATTATGTCTTGTTTTAAAAAATTGGCTTGCACTATGTTCAAAAAAACACTAAAGTGATTACACCATTGAATTCATTCTTCCTCAGTTTATTCATTAAAATATCTTACATCCTGTAGCATTCAAATAACAAAAAAGATCCAACCAGCCAGAATGAATGAAAATAACCATGATAAGTACCTTATTTTGATTTTATTTCTCTTGAATAAATAAAATTCATACCAGTATTGTGTAAAATTTTGGATTTATGACTGATAATAACTCTCTAATTAATTCATGAGCTCAAAATTTCTTACATATGGTCAGGTTCATTGACAAATAAATCTCTGAACTCAAATAAAACATGAAATATTCCCAGAAAATGTGTGGTAGTAACTTATGACTTTTCATTTTGGGAAAAAAATTGGTCTAAGATACTAGTCTGTGAATAATTTTTTCACCAAACCCTGCTCAAAATTTGGGCTCTAATTGGCCATGATACTTTATTGGTCAATATTTTTTTTACTTTCTGATGCTGAGTTATTCCTCCTTATGAGATATTAATTGCTGGATTTATAAAAAGTAGGATTAATCAAAATTAAATATAAAATATCTCTGCAATGAAAAATAACCTAATAAAATAAATCCAAAATAAAAAATATAATTTTGAAATATATCTCTTGAATAATATATGAATGCCCTTCCTAATCTGCAATATTCTTACTAATTAATGATTTAATTCTATTAAAAAGAATGGTTAGTTATTATTATATTAATATTAACTACAATTTTCTTCAAATCTCTCAAATGAAAAAGAATATCATTCTTTCATATTTCCTAAATTCCCTTCTTTCCATTTCAATCCTCCTAACAAAAAATCCTCAAATCTAAAATATGAACAATCCATAAGATAGAATAAGAAATCAATTCCACACTTCATTTACCCCAGGCCTCAAGATAATATTAAAAATTATAAATTTATTGAGGATGATTAGTTTTCCCTGGGTATAGAGCCCAAGAAGGCTTCATGGGGGGTCCATGAAAGAATTTATTTATGGCTTTCCATTTCAGAGGTAAAGATGGTTTGAGACCAGGAAATTTCAAAAAATCAAAAATTACTAAATCAATACATTTATTTGAAATAATTTCTACAATTTTAACTTCTGGTGTAATTAACCACTCCAGGAAGGCCTGTAACTCTTAAAGATTTGTTCCAAGATAAAAAAAGGCTTGAATATTGATATTTAGGTTTTGGCAAATGATATGAATTTATTGCATGATCAGCCACAATGATCACTCTAAGGGTGATCTACTATTTCTTTCTATCTCCAAATTAAATCCTACTTTCAAATCCACCCCAGTGAAAATTCCCTGGTTAAATAATACTTGACTAATCAGGAATCCTTGAAATCCTCAAATTTCCCTTCCCATTTCCCTAAAAGTTACCTTCCCAATCTGATCACTTACTTAATCCAAATATATCTTTCTGAATGCATTCATTGTTTCCCTCCTTGTCTCCCCAATCTCCATAAATAATTTCTCAAAAATATCTGCAAACTTTTTATCATTCTTCCATGTTTCTATTAGACCACCTTTTTCTGAAATTAAATCTCCTCAAGTAGTATCTCCAATGTTTTACTTGATTTTAAAAATCATTCATTTATCTGTGGTTAATAATAATTTATTATACAGAACCCTCAGTTTCTGCAACTTTCCACACCTCCTTTCCCAACACTATTTGATTCCTTTTAAGTTTAATTTTTTGAAATTCTGGCTTTACAATGTTGTTAAAAATTCTCTATTCAAAGACTTAAATCCTGGTAGATGCCAAAGACCTTCCAAGCCTTTGGCTACTAATAGATTTGATAGGTAAATGAATATATATTAATATTCAAAGGTGATGAAATTATCCATAAGGAGTATCAGTGCTAGCAAACCCTCCATTTTCTTTTGAACAAACCAACAATTTTAATGGTGTGTTTGTGAAATAAAAATAACCCCTAACTGCTTTATTTCAAAATTTGTGTTTCATGGAAATGGCACATTTCAAACATCAAATGTGCCATTTATGAATTATCATCCATCCACCATCCATTGAATGCAAAAAGCCGATCCAAACCTCCTTATCAGCAAATCCATACCAATCCCAACTCCATTTCTTCACACAAATCCCATCTCCATTGATTCACACAAATCCAATTAACTAACCCACCACCACCACCTCACCAACCTCACCAACTCACTATCCACCTCAAAATCACTATCCACCTCCACCTCACCAAAACCACCCATCCTCACCCACCCACTCATACACCCTCAAACACCACCACCACCTCTCATCCTCACCAACCAACCACCACCTCCCCTCTCTGATACCTCTGGTAATCCCACCACCACCACCACCCCCTTCCCCTTGAAATTGATTTCTTTGATTCATATGACTGATTGGGGTATTTTTTTCTTGTTTATTTGATGATTTAGGGGTTCATTGAATCAGCTTCATTTTTGGAGCCTGGATGCTGATCATCATGATTGGTTGAGGATGGTTTTTTGTGGGTTGGTGAATGAGGATTTGATCAATATAAACCTGCCAATCTAGGTCTAATCCTTTGGTTTCATCTTTGACCAAGATCTGGATGATGGGGATAGTTTTGATGGTATTTTAACAGGTTTGATGAACCAGCGCTTTGAAAATCAAGAGATGATTGGAAGCTAGGATATATAACTTTTGATTCCAATGCCAGCTTTCCAGCTATCCTAATTATTTCATTAAATGCTTTAATGAATGCCCTTCTTGGTTAATTGAGGTATGGTGGTAAATAACCATGATTGTGTCAGATTTGGTATAGAGGGTAAGGAGGATGGAACTTTAATTTGATGGTTTGGTTTTCAATTCAAGTTTAGTGGAGGGTTGGAGGGTAAGCTGAGAGTTAAAAAAGGGGGGGTTGATTTTTGAAATCCACTATTTTGAGGAAACTCACCGTTTTGAAATACACCAGGTAAGGGGTATGTATATTTCAGAAACACAACATTAAAATGGAAGTTTTGGAAAAAGGAATGGTGTGTTTTCTAACTTGGATACACCCTAACATAAAAAATTAAGGTTTGACACACCTGTTTAAGGTTCAAAGGATTATAGGAGGTGTCAAAATTGTTAAAATACATATGCACTTACGCGTGTGCTACATATAAGTGTAATCCAAATGGGATCCACATGTGGGCCTCTGAGGCCCATTGGACACACACACGGACCATACATTCCTGTGTGGATGTCACCAATTTGGGGAAACTGGCCTCAAAACGCGTGAAACAGGCCTATTGGTACAGGGGCCCTAACGGGCCCGGTGGGGTATATGGGCAAATACAGCCAGATGGGCTTTAATGGGCATAATTGGGCCCAAGGTTTATTTTGGACATACTTGGCCAGACGGGCTGGCCCGCCAAAGTATGTTAAACTCACTTTTTGGGCTTGGGGCGGCCCATTGGGGCCGCGACCCGTGTTGCAGCCCATTTGGGGCTGCTTCCCGTGTTGCGGCCCGCTTGGGGCGGCTGTTTTTGCTTTTGGCCTGTTTATGGGGCCCGACGGCCCATGCAGGGCTGTTGTAGGGGGCAGAGGGACTCAAAATGGAGTCCCCCCACCCCGGTCGCGGTGTGGTAGACCAAACCTAATCTATAGCCATCAGACTCAATTTTCTAGTATAAATATAATCCCAATCATAAATTTAACCTCAGAAATGGATTCTACACCAAAAAAAACCCATAGTCACCCAGCCAAACTACCCCTCTATCTCTCATGGTTTAGAAGATACAGCCAAAATAAATTGTGGACAGCTCATATCACACCCAGGTATCACAAACTAGTGAAAGGCCATATGGGTATACTTGGAATCCCTAAAGACATACCAGTAACATCCCAACATAACACCTCAACCAAACATACAACCAATCACCTCACCTGTATACTCAGAACCATAAGCAAGGCCATGTGTAACCAAAACAACCAGCAGTACAAGGCACCACAGGACTACCCAGCAATGTATGCAGGCAGTCTGGGCCATGTGTAACCAAACAAGCACCAGTACATACAGCCAGTAGCATGTGATACCAAATAAACTACCAGTACCAACAACCCTCAGCACCACACAGCAATTTATGCAGCCAGTAGCATGTGTAACCAAACACCCAGCAGTACAAGGCACCACAGGACTACCCAGCAATGTATGCAGGCAGTCTGGGCCATGTAGATCCAAACAACCACCAGTACAGGTACCACAGGACTACCCAGCAATGTATGCAGGCAGTCTGGGCCATGGGTAACCAAACAACCACCAGTGAAAATACCACAGGACTACCCAGCAATATATGCAGGCAGCTAGGACCATGTAAATCCAAACAACCCACCAGTACCAGTTCACCACAGCACAAATTCAACCCAGCACTACACAGCAATTAATGTAGGCAAGTGCCTGCATGTAACCCCAGTACAACCTCTTTCCAACCAGCAGAAATGCCTCATGTAACTTTATTAGGTTTTCCCAACCAGCAGAAATGCCTCATGTAACTGTATTAGATTTTCCCAACCAGCTAAAATGTCTCATGTACCTGTATCCCACTGTAACAGGGGAAGCCCCAGGGCACCCTCAGGGGCAGCCCTGAGCATCCCCTGAGGACCAGATTTTCTATTTAAGGAGGGCCTCTCTGCCATATCCAGGTTGTATCATGATACCATCATCATCATCATCCACCATCCAGGAGCTCCACCCACTCATCAACTACTCATCATCCAATTACCACCCAATCATCTGTGGTCCTACCCAGATATAAAAAAAAGGAGATTGTCAGTGTAACAATAAAAAAAAAGGAAATCAAAGACCAATTCTATAACCTCATCAACCATTGAAACCAGCCCATTAGGTTCTTTGAATAAGGGTTCTTCTGTGACCTGAACTATTCAGCACCAAATTAAAGGAAACCACCCATCACTCAATAATTACCCTTACAAGGAAAGAGAGCACAACAAAAAGGGACTGCCAACCCTTTTTTTCCTCTACCCAGCCCCCTGTGGGTAAACCCATCCTTGGGTCCTCTCCTGAACCACCCCTTTGATAAAACCCTTGAACCCTTTAATATTGGGATATTGGTTAAAGATCACACATATCTGATCAACCACTAACCAATAAGCCAATACATCTGGTCCATTCTTCAACAACCCTACCAATAACAATTAATAACCAATCAAGATCTGATCTGAGACCTATACTAAGTCTCAAAGAAACCAGCCATTAATTTAAATAAATTATTGTGCAGACTTACTATAGTACTAGAAGGGCAGGCAATTCAAAACCACTCTTAGTGTTAATAATACTCTAAAGGAGTAGAAGTAATACTAAATTCCCCTTCAAGGACTGCCAGCAAGCTTTTTGCTAAATCATTTAAATAATCCCTCAGGAGTCTCTACAGCAGCTGTCAAGCCAACTGTAGCTGCCGCGCTGGGTGGCGGCCGGCTTTCAGAGCCGCAGATCTGGGGCAAATGGCCCTGGCTCCTCCCCATCCCCTCCCTTGCCATTGTGAGGGGGAGGAGGAGGGCTGGCTGGGTTGAAAAAGCCAGCAACCGGTCAGGGTGGGGGGGACCTCATCACCCTCCCATCAAATGTCTGTGGCTAGCCTGGCCGCAAAAAGGCAACCAGCCATGGGGGGGACTTGATCACCCTCCGACCATCAAACAATAGGGGCGCTCTCCCCCCCCCCCTTTACCAAGGGGGAGGAGGGACAGGGCTGAGGGAATTTGACCACCCCCCAGCCCACTTACCTATGACAACACCCTGGGGGTATCAACCACCAGGGCCCTGGTAGGGGGATTTGACTGCCCGCTCCAGGGATTTCTGAGAAAGAGGGGGGGGGGGGGGAATGGCATGTCCGCCAGTCACACAACCAGTTGAGTCTGAAACTGGACCCAGGTTTGTCCTGGGTCCCACCTGGCCATATTTATGGCCAGGCGCTGGTTGCATGAGGCAACCAGCCAGCATTTGAGGTAACAGGGCTGTTTGTAACAGACAACTGGCCAGGGGTTGAACAGCTAAGGGGCTGGTTCAGCCTAATTATGGTGGAAACACCAGAAATGACCGGAATAGGCTGGTTGTAAGGGTACAGGGACTGATGCCATGCGGGCTGATGCAGCCCAAACCAAGTAACAAAGCCTGTACAGCCTGTAGAGCACTTTTGGTGCGGAAAATTTGCCTTTTGGCTTGCTGTATCATGGGCTCACAAGAGGCCAATCTTTTGGAATTAAGGAGCTCTTCTCCCTGCTGTTTTCCATCATCCATTCATCATCCAATTGAATTCATCACCAATATCATCCAACATATTTCCCCATTGTGAGAGCCCATTAGCAATTATTGACACCAGATGTCCAGCATTTCTTTTTCTTTAAATAATGCTCATTGCCTAAGCTAATTTCTGGCAATAATTATAACAAAAATATGCCTCTTTAGGATGTGTGCATGAAATTTAAGGTTTGAAGGAATTCTTGGGGTGGTAACATTCTGAGGAAATTTTGAGCAGTTTGGAGCCAGTGAACATTAATAGGCCTTGAAGGGATAAAATAAGGCCTCCAGACACCCTTTTGGGTATTTCTGGTGTAATAAAATTTTGTAGAATCCAATAATGGGCAAAATTGAGTTAATGTAGAATAATTAAATATTTTTTTTGAAAAAATACTGGTTTTTGGAAGGAATTAAGATCTGACCTCAGATCTGAAAAAAAGCATAATTCAGTACAAGAAAAATAATAAAAATAACAAAAATTCATTTAATTTTCAAAAAATTGAATATTTCTAGAAGGATGTGAATACAATTATACAAAAAATAAAGGAAAATATATAGCAAGAAAGCCAAATATAGCCATTTTTTGGGAGGATTCCAAATTATTTTTTAAAGGTGAGAAAAAAACATTTTTAAAATTGAATCACCAATCACCATGAAAAAAATGGCTCCACCTGCCAGCAGGTGTAGCACCTGGGATTGTGAGTACAGCCTGTTTTGACTTTATTGAGGTTTTGGATTCAAAAATCAAATTTATTTTTGGATGGTCTCAGAATATTGCTGCACAATATTTATTTAATACATGAATTGAATTAAAAATTCTTAAATAACAGGAAGAATTGGTAATTTTTGTATCTATTCTTAATTTCAAATTTTTTTACAACTTTTAAGAATTTTGTTTCAGACCTGTGCTGCATGAAAATTTTACTGGATTTGTATCAAGATTCATAATTACATGTTATAAATTTGATTGATAAAAGGAAACTTAATTCTTATTTATAGACTAAATTTTTTGGTTTTGATTTCTCCTTCAAGATTAAATTACATTGCAGTGACCGTACTGATCTGATTTTTGAAAAAGAAGAATTCAGATAATTATCTTTAGAAAATTGCAAAAAGAATGGCCTGGATGCCCTCAGATCCATAACCCTAAAATTTGAAAATGAATCAAAACTCTGATGAATAATTATACCTTGAATCAAAGTTAAATTTAATATTTTTTTTAAAAAAAATTTTTCAATTTTTTTTTTAATTGAGATTTTCATGAATACATGAAAATTCAATTTTTCATTTCTGTTTTGGTTTTGATTGTGCATTTTAATTTTTATATTTTGTATTTATCCCTGTTTTTATTTTCTTTTTCTTTTTTCTTTTTCTTTTTTATTTTTATTTCTTCTTCTTCTTTTTTCTTTTTCTTGTTTCTTTTTCATTGTTTTTAATTTTTTTCAACACTTTTTTTTTCAATTCTGGCCATTATTTTTTTCACTAACCCTTGAATACACAGATATCTTCAAGGCCCTTGATTTTCTGCACGCACAGAAATTTCCTTGGAAACGCAGGAATTTCAAGGATTTCTTTTGTGAAAGTTATAAAATTGAAGCCTTGTAGATTATTATGCAAAGCCTTATGAATAATCATTCATACTTTTCAAATTATTTTTAGACCTTGAAAAAACCATTCAAAGACCAGGAAAATAAAAAAAACAAGTCTCAATGCATTATTGGGACTTTTCATTTTACTTCTAATTCAAGTTCTTTTGGTGCTTTAAAGACTTTTCATTGTGGAAAATCCATTCAAAATCTTGAAAATATCTTCTTGGCATTTTTTTGATGTTTGATAGGTTTCTTAAGATTGGATTCAATGTAAGAGGACTTTAAAAATCACGTCCATTTTGATGTTTTTTTAAAAATCAGGAATCAAAGTTTCTTTCTTGTCAGAGATTCAGAATATAACTATAAGATTGAAAAAAAAATGATTTTTCATTTTAATCAAAGCTTTTACCCTGTGAAATATTTATCACCATGAAAATAAGTTCAAATAGAAGGGGTGTTAAACTGGGTGATCTACAATTTGAAACCTTGTTTTTGTTAAATATTAATAAAAAAATAACCAATACTTAAGTAAAATATAATGAATTTTTCAGTGAAAATTCTTAAAGGGCTCTATTTTACAAACAGATTGGTATTGCAATTTCTTTTATAATTGATTCTGTATTTTTTTCTTGGAAATATAAAAACAAAGATATCAAAAGAAAATGCAAGTAACCCCATTACTTGAATGATTTTTTGAGACTTGCCTGGGGATCTTAAAAATAATTCTGGCTCTTTTATGCTTGTTTTTTTTCTCAGTTTCTGTTTAACTTGTTTTCCAATGATTTTTGTTATATTTTTAAAATTTCTTTCAATCCATTTTTTTTTCTTAATGGTTAATTTCTTATAACAACAATGAAAGTTTTTTTTTTGAAGTTTATTTTGGTGAGGGTGAAACATTTTCTGGAATGAAGATATTGCTACTTAAGCAATAGCTAATCCTCACTAAAAACTGTGTTTTTGAGGCATCATCAAAAACTAAATTTGAGGGTACTC
>CM062647.1:15012369-15056478 GCA_025617555.3 Puccinia polysora
TTTTATAGAGGGGCCACAATTATATTGGGGATATTTGACACCTCTCTTCAGGGATTTCAGTATGAAAACACGTAGTCCTGGTTACTTTGGGCTCTTTAGTTTAAAGAATATTTTACCCAAAGATAATATGTATATAAAATACACAGTGGAGTGGCAGGGCCTTGTAGCCAAGCTACCACGACAGAGAAAGGATAATAAAACTTACTGGTATATTACTAAATCCTTTGGGTATCTTTTTGAGACGTGTACTTATGGGTTAAACCTGTATACTGGGGTTATAAGGTTGTTCAGCAGTTTTAATTAATATAAAAGAGGTTGAGGAGTCTTTAATTTACTTCCTCTTCATCAGCATCTGGATAGAATCAATCCAACCTTTTCTTCTGTCCCAAGCACCATTTGTGAGGTTTATCCTTGGAGGGGTCAAATGAGGAATTTTTGAAATTTTTCATCATTTTCCTTTTCCACATTCTAGAACCAAATTGTTCTTTAATAAGAAGTTTCAAAGAATTCCATGGTAAGGATCCTACTTCTTCTCTCTTACTGATAAACCAGTCCAATGCTACTCCTTCAAATAGCCTGGTTAGCCTGACTACAGCTATAGCTTCTGGTAGGTCATAAGAGTTAATGGTGTAGTCAATAAATTTAATAAAATTTATATGATTGTATTCTCCTTCACTGGAGAAATTGGGCCATTCAGAAACAGGGGGTAACAGTTTGATTGCTTGCTCCATCTCAGGAGTAGGACTAGGCCTAAAGGTATCACTCCTATGCATTCCTAATAAGGGTGGTGCATAAGGAGTAGTGGTTTGTCTGGGAGGTTTTGTTTCCTCTGTAGTACTCCCCAAGGGGTTGGTCAGATGGACTTTTGATTCTCTAAGATAATTTTTGATCAGATTAAGTTGCAGGTCCACTTTGTTATTAAGAACATCCAATTTTTCACTAAGGGATAGAATAGAGCTGTTAGTGGTGGTTGCCAATCCTTCTTTTAAGGGGTGGAAAGACATAATAAAATCTTCTTGGATTCCTGATAACATATTCTCAATTGTTTGAGTCTGTTTGATCCTACCTTGATTAATTGTTTCCAATAAATTTTCTGTGTGTTCTTTAATTTCTTCCATTCCTACCGTCTTTGTTTGGTTATTAATCAATTTGGCTACCACTGAGGTTAATTTATCCATTTGGGTATAAACACCGTCCAAATTTTCACAAACAATTTTGAAATTATGACGCATATCATTAGAAAAGGAAGTAATTACATCAGAGGTTTGTTTGGGCTCAGAATTAGAAGCTAATTGTTGTAAACCTTTTTCCACTTTTGAGCTAGGGATATTATCTTGTCCCAGTCTTTCTTTCCCTTTGGCTTGGGATGGGAAGAGGATCTCTTCTTTCCTGATCCTTTGCCTTTCAGTTGGGCTAATTGATCCCAAGGATTCCACTTTTCTACGTAGGATTCTACCTCTTTCCTTGGAATCATTTTTTGAAGAGCTATCTGGGTGGCTTTTTCCTTGGAGATTATCTTTTTCATGGATACAATGTCCTCCTTGGCTTGGGCTTCTTTGAATTCTTGCCAATATTTCACTTGCTCTTTGACTAAGTCTTTGATCCTGGCTTCCTTTGCCAGATTCTGCTGGGGTGGCTGCAGGGAATCTTTTTGTAAAGGAGGGTGGCTTGATTCTACTACCTTCTCCAGCTCCAGGTTGGGAGAGGGCAGAAGTGATTGGTGCTGCTCCTTTTCCATCAACATTTGATTCACAGTTTCTAGTCCCTTCATGTTTGTCCTTATTGGTGGTCTCACGGTAACTGAGATCTGTTGGCAAAGATACATAGGAGGGAATTCCTTCTGAGTCTCTTGTGATACGTCTATTCATTTTCAGAATAATATGTTTGTGATTATTTTACAGAAAAAATCCATAAAAATAAGTTTCATTTCAAAACTCACTTAAATTGATGTTCAAAGGTACCCAGACTTTATTGGGGTTAAATTGATCCTTAGTAGGTAATCCTACGGGGTCTTGGTGTGTTCCAATGAGGTCTTCACCTGCCCAATCAATATTTTCAGGGCGTCCAGAGATATCTGGGATTTCATGATCCAATAAATCAACTTCAGTGGCGGTGGTTTCTGGTACAGGAGGGTCCACTGATAAAAAGTGTATTTGATTGGTGAATAAAATATATCAATATTATTTTCTTAAAAAATAATATGGTGATACAAGTTGTATACTTACTTTTATATTTCAAAAAGTAATTTATACGGTATTTCTTCCAAGCTTGATGTTTGATCAATAGAGCCTGAAAGTTGATACGCCTTTCAAGATCTTCTTTCTCAAGGAGTTTATCTAAGTGTTTACGTGCAGAAGAGATATTAAGTTGCTCAGCTTGAGTTAAAGCTTTCCAACAAGTAGGCTTATAATTTTTAATATATTCTTCTTTTCTTACATTTAAAAGATTTAAATAATAGATTATTAATTCTGCATTGGTTTTTAAATCCACTGCAAAAGAATTTAATGATAAACCATGGTTTTAAAGTCAGATAAATTTATCTTTGATGTTATTTTTTTGTGAAATGTCTGGTCCAAGGTATTAAATATAATAAAATGGAATATTTCCCGGCCAGACCCCCAATTGTAAGCCTCCTGGATGCCAAGACCCTTGCTATCCTTTAGCTACCAGAGGTGATAGAGTAAATAATAAATATATTATTTAATAAATGCAGCAAAAATCCGTAAAATATTTGGATAAAGCTTGTTGCAAGGTTAAGTGGTTTGTTTATTGTTTATTGCTTTAAATCAATATGAATAGATTGATTATTAAATATTTTTATAGAGGGGCCACAATTATATTGGGGATATTTAACACCTCTCTTCAGGGATTTCAGTATGAAAACACGTAGTCCTGGTTACTTTGGGCTCTTTAGTTTAAAGAATATTTTACCCAAAGATAATATGTATATAAAATACACGGTGGATTGGCAGGACCTTGTAGCCAAGCTGCCACGACAGAGAAAGGATAATAAAACTCACTGGTATATTATTAAATCCTTTGGGTATCTGTTTGAGACATGAACTGATGGGTTAAACCTGTATACTGGGGTTATAAGGTTGTTCAGCAGTTTTAATTAATATAAAAGAGGTTGAGGACAGATATTATTGATCAGACATTGCCATAAATCACTTACTTATCTCTTATAAGTACTTTATTACCTTGGCATGGTGTCTGGATATGAATATAACTGGTTGTCTACCCATCAATATCCTCAAAAGAGCTCTTTATTTATAGCTTTTGCAGTCCCAATATTGTCCTTCTGAGGGTTGTAGGTTCTCAAAGGGACGGACACTAAGGCTAGCAGGGTTGTTATAATTATGGCCAGCAATTAGCTTAGGCAAATGAGCAGTATTTAAAGCAAAAGAAATGCTGGACACTGTGTGTCAATAATGGCTAATGGGGCTCTCACAATGGGGCAATATGTTGGATGAATTCAATTGGATGATGAATGAATGATGGAAAACAGCAGGGAGAAGAGCTCCTTAAGTACAAAAGATTGGCCTCTTGTGAGCCCATGATACAACAAGCCAAAGGGCAAATTTTCCGCCCCAAAAGAGCTCTACAGGCTCTACAGGCCTTGTTACTTGGTTTGGACTGCATCAGCCCACATGGCATTAGTCCCTGAACCCTTACAACCAGACTATTCCGGTCCATTCTTGTGTTTCCACCGTTACGGGGCTGAACCAGCCCATTGCTGTTCGGTCCCTTAGTTGGTTGTCTTTTACAACCGGCCCTGATGGCATCATTACCCCTGTTACGGGCTGGTTGCCTCATGCATCCAGCCCCTGGCCCCTGAAATGGGCCAGGTGGGACCCAGGGCTCACCTGGGTCCGGTTTCAACCTCACATGGGGGGGTGTGACCAGCGGACATGCTGTCCCCCCCTCTATCTCTTACAAATCCCTGGTGGGGGCGGTCAAATCCCCTCACCAGGGGCCCTGGGGGTCGATACCCCCCAGGGCGTCGTCACAGAAAGTTGGCCTGGGAGGTGGTCAGGTCCCCCCAGGCCCATCGCTCCTCCCCCTTGGTAAAGGGGGGGGGAGAGCGCCCCTTCGCGCTTAGTTCGCTACGATGGCGGGGGGGTGATGAAATCCCCCCCACCTGCCGGTCGCATACCATGCGGCCGGCGCCGCCACCTCCTGGGGCAAGGGGGTGGTCAGGTCCCCCCTGCCCTGACCGACCGCCTCGTTGCGGCCGGTCGCTGGCTGGTTCAACCCAGCCAGCCTGCCCCCTCCCCCTCGCGACGGCGAGCGAGGGGAGGGGGAGCGAGCCGGGGCCGCGAGCCCCGGCTCCGCGGCGCTGGTCGCCGGTCGCGACCAGCCTGGCCCGCGCGGGATCCCTTGGCCGCGCAACAGCCCCGCGCGGGCCGTCGGGCCCCGCGTGGGCCGTGCCGAGGAACACAGGCGGCCCCGAACGGGCCGCGACGCGAGCAGCGGCCCCAAGCGGGCCGCGACACGGGCGGCAACCCTAATGGGCCGCCCCAAGCCCGAATTGTGAGAAAAGACTACTTTTGCGGGCCAGCCCGTCTGGCCAAGTATGTCCAAAATAAACCTTGGGCCCAATTATGCCCATACAAGCCCATCTGGCCGTATTTGCCCATATACCCCATCGGGCCCGTTAGGGCCCGTGTACCAATGGGTCTATTTCACGCGTTTTGAGGCCAGTTTCCCCAACTCTGTAACATCCACATGGGCCCGTATGGTCCGTGTGTGTGTCCAATGGGCCTCAGAGGCCCATTTGTGCATCCCATTTGGATTACACTTATACGTAGCACCCGAGTAAGTGCGTACGTATTTTAACACACCCCCTTAATCCAAAAGGGGTGACATCCGCATATTAGTCACAAAGCCTTGATGCTTGTTTCTGTCTAATGCCTTAGTCAAGATATCTGCAATCATTGCTCCAGTGGGCATGTACCTCAACACAATCTCATTGCAGTTAACTGCGTCGCGAATATAGTTATAGTGAACATCAATATGTTTTGTTCTTGAATGGAACACTTGGTTTTGTGCCAACGCAATGGCACTCTGGTTATCGGAATACAACAACGCAAACCCTTGTGGTTTATGTGTATCCTCTAAGACTTTTCTCAACCATTTTGCTTCCTGTGAAGCTGCTAAGTAAGCTCTATACTCAGCCTCTGTTGATGAAAGACTTATTGCCGACACCTTCTTGGACATCCATGACACCAGATTCTTACCTAAAAAGAATACAAAACCACTTGTTGATTCCCTAGTGTTACCATCTGCCCAACTTGCATCGGAATAACCAACCAAATCAAAGTTTGCTGACTTTGTAAACAACAGTCCCAGACTGTGTGTTCCTTTAAGATACCTCATAACTCTCTTAAACGCTGACCAATGCCTCATGATTGGCTTCTCTAAGTGTTGCGACAAGACCCCAATTGCAAACGCAATATTGGGCCTTGTACACTGCCCCAAATAATTAAGCGATCCGACAGCTGACCTGTAGTCATTCCCTGATTGAACAAACTCCAGATACTCCTCATCTGTAGACTTCTCTAAACGAATGTTTGACTGCATGGGAGTACCAAACTCCTTTGCATCCTCTAAGCCATACTGCTTAAGAAGAGCTTCAACGTAATGGCTTTGGTCTAACTTAATACCATTCTTGCCCTTACTAACTTTCATTCCTAGCACCTGTTGTGCCAGACCAAGATCTTTTATCTTGAACTCCTTTTTGAGTGTCTCCATGACTCTCTCTTTACCATCACCAATAATGATAATGTCATTGACCCATACAAACAAAATTGCATCCTTTCTCACAAAAAGGCAAGGATCGGCCTCAGATGTCTTAAAACCAATCTCTATCAGTTTCTCACTCATGGTGTTATACCATGACCTAGCTGCTTGCTTCAATCCATACAGGGATCTACACAGCTTGAGGACATATTCCCCTTTATCTGCCAAAAGAAAAGTTCTAACACAGATTTTCTTCATGGTTTCTGGTTTAGTCTCTACTAACCATTCACGAAAACCATCAGGAATCGACATATAAACAGTCTCCTCCTCTCCAAGTTTTGCATTCAAGTATGCTGTTACAAAATCAGCTTGTCTGATTTCTTCACCCAACTCCACTGCCAGAGCAATGATGTACCTGAAGGTGGACAGCCTTCCAGTTGGTGAGAAAGTTTCTTGGTAATCAATACCCTCTCTCTGCTTGAAGCCCTGTGCAACACATCTAGCCTTGAACCTTTTCAAAACTCCATTTGTGTCAAACTTCTTGTTTAACACCAATCAAGACCCCACAATGGTCTTTCCTTTTGGAACAGAATCCCACTTAACCACTTCAAAAACACTATTATTCTCTAGAGAATCAAATTCCTCAAAAATAGCACTCTTCCAGTTGGCTCTCTCATCAGAATTCATAGCTTGGCCAAAGCTATTTGGGTTAACCCTGTTACCCATTTCTGAACTCAACTCCAGGACTTCATTGAGCATACACTGTTCCTGAAATGTATCTTCCTCATATCCTGCGGCAGCATAATGGGATCTCCACTCCCCGTACCTGTCAACCGGTACTCTAACCCTACCACTCCTTCTAACTGGAGGTGGAGGCTCATCAGGTTCTGATTCCACAGAATCACCTGGAGCGGGTACTGAACCCTCTTGTGGCACGTCTGCCACCTCTTCATCTTCTGGAACCACATGTTCCACAGCTTTTGCTGGTGAAATAGGTGCTAATTCTATTTCTTGTTGTGGCTTAATCACAACGACATCTTCACTCCTTTTGAGTGGAAAGGTACTTTTGTCAAATTTTACATCCCTGCTACGGCCCTGGACAATAGATCCTATAAGATTTACTTATTAAATCATAGCCTACAAGTGCCCCTGTTCTGGCTCTAGGGTCTAATTTTCAGACCATTTCATTATGGTGGACACTATAATACACCAAGCAACCAATTGTTCTTAGGTGTGATTTTTTGGGGTACAACTTCCAAAACTGATAATGGGGGCACTTCCCATTAACACTTACAATGTTGTGCAACAGACACACCGTGCACATCAACTCAGCCCATAAGAACTTTGGCAGACCAGATTGAGACATAATAGTTCTGACTTTGTCCAGTAAAGTCCTATTCATTCTCTCAACTATTCCATTATTTTGTGGAGTACTTGCAGTAGTGACTATATGAATGATACCATAATCTTTCAAAAGCCTCCCAAAATCTTTACTCACGAATTCACCCCCTCCATCGGTAATAACCCTCTTGATCTCCTTCATCAGACCATTCTGTTTCCAGACTTTGAAGATTACAGAAACCTCCTCTGTGGTCTGATCCTTAGATCGAATTGGTTTAACCCAAACATAATTAGTTGCAGTATCAACTAAATTGATGAAGTATCTTGCCCCACCAAGGGACTCTGGAGTGAATGGCCCTGCCAAATTAATGGAAAATTCCTCTCTAGGAACATCTGTGTGATCTCTACTCTTAGAGAACACATTTCTAGTCTTAGCCCCCAAGGTACAACTCTCACAGTTGCTGTCCTTTACCTTATGGCCACTTCTATTGTGAGAAACAGTGCTCAGAGCTGAGAATTTGAACAAGCTTGAACACAGAAGCTTATTCCGAACTTGTCCACTAAGAACAGTTCTCCCATTCATATCAATAACAAACCTATCTCCTTTAAGATAACGAATTTGGAAACCTTTTTTCCATAACACCCCAAGAGACACAAGGTTGTAAGGCAACTCTGGTACATAGAAAACTTTATCAAAAGTAATTTGAAAACACAGTTGATTTGCAAGGATAACTTTTCCAATTCCTTTAATCTGAATTTTTCTGCCTTTCTGACCAATATTTACAACCCCATCATAATCACTAAGATTTGAAAATAAATTTGGTTCAAAAAACATGTGATCTGTACAACCAGAATCGATCAAAACAAGAACATCCTCCTTCAATCCTCCTAGTAGGAAAGAAGCTTTATCAGTCACTGATAAGTTCTTATCTTTGAGGTTAAGATTACTCACTTCATAATCAATCAAGTCCATTTCTTGATCCTCATCGATTTTGGCCTTCTTGTTGGGACCTTCTTCCACAACAGCCTCTTCAATTGGAGCATCCAACGCCACCATTGCAACGTTTTCAGTTGTGAGATTGGCCTCCTTGTCATTCCCTTCGGACTTCTTCCTTTTCTTGGCCTCCTTGCAGTCCTTAGCATAGTGACCCTTATTCTGACAATTGTAACATAAGACCTTGGACAAATCCTTTTTCGCCTTCTTGCGAGATTTTCCAGTCTTTCCAACTAGGGCTGTTCCAGAACCCCCCTTCATCTTGAATTGAAGGTCATCCTTTTCAATCCTTTTAAGCACATCCTCCTCCCCAGGAAGAGGATCCAATTGAGAAATGATTCTGACTAAGGAATCAAACTCTTTTGGCAGCTTTTGAAGGATTAAGAGTGACAAACACTCTGGATCCATGTTAAGTCCAGATGACTTGAACTTGGCTATACTAGACCTAGCCTCTGCCACAAACTGTTTACAATTCGAATATTGTAACTTGAACAGTTTATTAAAGGCTATACCTTTCTGGTGAACAGAATCACCAGCATACTTGGACTTAAGCAGCTTCCAAAGGATGCTGCCCCTCCTCCTCTCATCTTCCCTAAGAGTATCAGCAACCAATGTCACATGATTCTCATCAAGATGCCTAAGGATCAGATGGTAAGACTTCTTCTCCACTTCTGAACTGATCAGAGTGTCATCTGCATCCATAATTTCCCCACAGCAGATGTTATCCAGCTCACTATCCATAAGGACAGCCCAAGCATTATAGTTCTGACTATTCAGAACTATTTTGGTAGAGCTAACATCAGGGATATAGGACATCTTCTTGGAAAACTTGAGGTCTTTGAGGTTCTTCAAAGTAAGGTACAAAGGTCTAGATGGCTTGGAAGTAATGATGATGTTGGTACTGATAATGTGTTATAATTATGGCCAGCAATTAGCTTAGGCAAATGAGCAGTATTTAAAGCAAAAGAAATGCTGGACACTGTGTGTCAATAATGGCTAATGGGGCTCTCACAATGGGGCAATATGTTGGATGAATTTGATTGGATGATGAATGAATGATGGAAAACAGCAGGGAGAAGAGCTCCTTAAGTACAAAAGATTGGCCTCTTGTGAGCCCATGATACAACAAGCCAAAGGGCAAATTTTCCGCCCCAAAAGAGCTCTACAGGCTCTACAGGCCTTGTTACTTGGTTTGGACTGCATCAGCCCACATGGCATTAGTCCCTGAACCCTTACAACCAGACTATTCCGGTCCATTCTTGTGTTTCCACCGTTACGGGGCTGAACAAGCCCATTGCTGTTCAGTCCCTTAGTTGGTTGTCTTTTACAACCGGCCCTGATGGCATCATTACCCCTGTTACGGGCTGGTTGCCTCATGCATCCAGCCCCTGGCCCCTGAAATGGGCCAGGTGGGACCCAGGGCTCACCTGGGTCCGGTTTCAACCTCACATGGGGGGGTGTGACCAGCGGACATGCTGTCCCCCCCTCTATCTCTTACAAATCCCTGGTGGGGGCGGTCAAATCCCCTCACCAGGGGCCCTGGGGGTCGATACCCCCCAGGGCGTCGTCACAGAAAGTTGGCCTGGGAGGTGGTCAGGTCCCCCCAGGCCCATCGCTCCTCCCCCTTGGTAAAGGGGGGGGGAGAGCGCCCCTTCGCGCTTAGTTCGCTACAATGGCGGGGGGGTGATGAAATCCCCCCCACCTGCCGGTTGCATACCATGCGGCCGGCGCCGCCACCTCCTGGGGCAAGGGGGTGGTCAGGTCCCCCCTGCCCTGACCGACCGCCTCGTTGCGGCCGGTCGCTGGCTGGTTCAACCCAGCCAGCCTGCCCCCTCCCCCTCGCGACGGCGAGCGAGGGGAGGGGGAGCAAGCCGGGGCCGCGAGCCCCGGCTCCGCGGCGCTGGTCGCCGGTCGCGACCAGCCTGGCCCGCGCGGCATCGCACCGCGCGGGATCCCTCGGCCGCGCAACAGCCCCGCGCGGGCCGTCGGGCCCCGCGTGGGCCGTGCCGAGGAACACAGGCGGCCCCGAACGGGCCGCGACGCGAGCAGGGCCCCCGAACGGGCCGCGACGCGAGCAGCGGCCCCGAGCAGGCCGCGACACGGGCGGCAACCCTAATGGGCCGCCCCAAGCCCGAATTGTGAGAAAAGACTACTTTTGCGGGCCAGCCCGTCTGGCCAAGTATGTCCAAAATAAACCTTGGGCCCAATTATGCCCATACAAGCCCATCTGGCCGTATTTGCCCATATACCCCATCGGGCCCGTTAGGGCCCGTGTACCAATGGGTCTATTTCACGCGTTTTGAGGCCAGTTTCCCCAACTCTGTAACATCCACATGGGCCCGTATGGTCCGTGTGTGTGTCCAATGGGCCTCAGAGGCCCATTTGTGCATCCCATTTGGATTACACTTATACGTAGCACCCGCGTAAGTGCGTACGTATTTTAACAAGGGTAACCAGGGGTAGCCTGTCATGTGTTCTTGGTGATATAGCACGGGTAGCATCTAATTCCTCAGGGTATGGGAATTATTCCACTTTATAATAGACATTAGGACATGTGAATAACACTAATCTGTCCTATTTATGTATTATTTAATTAATTCTCCTTAGTAAATGATCCCAGTAATTTAATAATTATATAAATGAAGATTTCTACGGACATCTTGATGTCAGGTGGGCTCTCATTATGTATTATATAACTGGAGTAAAAGTCATAATATTGATTTTACTCCTTATTTTCGAGTTCCAATTGATTTACTAAGATAATTACTTAAAAATATAAGTCATGTGAATTCATGTAATATTTTTACATCATTAGTTTTTTTAGTATGTCACAAAGATATTGATGTCTAGAAATTTCCATAAAAGTATATCAAAGTATTTTAATATATTTTTAGAAGTTTTCATTGTCTTATTTTCGACATTCTTGTTACTTTGAATTATATTAAATAAAAAATACATATAAGGATTATTTATGTATTTTTATATAATATTATGTATTTTTGAAATGCCTACTATCCACGGGAACATTTATTACATATGTAGAATGTTCCTGTATAGGTTGTAGCATGTTTATGCAGCACCTGAGCCTCTCAGGCCGCCTGGCACTCTGTCAACCTGTAGTCCCGCAGCTGCGTACTTGTCAGAGGCCCGGGGCTGCGTACACAACCTCAACGGAGTGACAGGGCTATATCTCAGCCGCGCGTGGGTGCATTGGCTGCTGCGGCTGCGTGCGGGAATTGTGACAAAACACATTTCCGCCCATAGCTCCTAAAATATACTCAACACCTCAATTCTGACTGAATTTTAGGTGTGAAACCTATACGTGACAATGTGTGTGAAATATTTAATTGGCCAAAAAGCTCAACAATGGAGCCGTAGTATTTTGGTTTTTCTTTCCTTAATTATTTAAAAATATAAGGAGTTGGATTTCAAGGGTGGGGTCAGTGAGTGACCCTACCTAATTTTGGGTGGAGTACCCTTTTCTGTAATAATATTTATGGTTTTCCTACTCCTTCTTAGTTTCATTGTATTTTTATTATTTTTATGTTATTTTTGTTACTTTTGCAGCTTGCTCTGCAATAGTAGCAAGCTGACAGGGATCATCAACTGGCTATGAATTGTCAAAATTGGAAAGATGAAAGTTTGGCTCATCAACACAAGTTGGATTCTGAGTGGCAAATCAAACAGGCCAAGCTGGAGTTTCAAAAAGAGGAAAAGGAGAAGGATCAGGAGCAAGAAAAACTCAAAAAGGAGAGGGAAAGGCTAGCCACAGAAAAAAAAAGATAGGTTATTGGTAGCCATGGCATGTATTAGTAGCAGTAGAACTGTGGATGAAATAAAGGAAATTACTCAATTGCTTGGTTTGTAAATATATTTAGTTTGATAAAAATTTTAAAAATAAAAACAAAAATATTATGTTTTATTGCAACAAGGTTTGATAGTATTTTTAACACCACCAATGAAAAAATATTTTCTATTTTCATTTATATTTTTTTTCCTAAGATATATTTTGCCACTGGCAAAGTCCTTGCTATTGTTTTGAGTTGTTCTATTGATTTGCATGGACATGGCCATCATAGTATGGGTGGCAGTATCCACTGCAGGAAAATTACAGTGTTTGTACTTGTTTGATGCCCAAACCATTTTCAAAATACTCTTTTGTTTGAAATCAATTGCAAAACCCAAGTATGGGAACACAAATTGGCCATAAGATACTTGATATTCATCCTTGTGGTTAATAGGTTGTCCATTCCATTTTTTGGTTGGGACCACAAGTAAAAAGGAATAGTCAGAGACATCACCTTTCTCAATATGGGGAAAGGTGTAGAAGGAGTCTGAGGTGAAGGTGATGTGAGGTGAGAAGTCAAAAGCAGTAAGGCCAGATACAAATTTCAATGAGGAGAAGGAAGGATGTTGTTGTCCATCATAGCTTCACTGTTGTAATTGAACACAAGTTGGCTAATTTTTGAAAAATTTGACCAAATATATGAGAGACCTTGTCAGACCCAAGGTTCAAAAATAATACTCTTTAGGGGAGTATTTGACAGAATATTTCTTCAAATATTGTCCAAATAGTTCAGAAGGGTCCATCAATTTTTTCCATCCAATTGCCCACATTTTACTACCCCAATATCTTGAGGGACCAACAGTGTTGAAAATTTTTTGCATTGGTGAAGGAATGTTGTTACTGAGCTTATGTGCTTCTTCTCTTGCTCAGAGAATTCATTCAAAGGGATAAATTGGATGATGGAAACCATAGCCTCATGATATTATTGATCTTGAACATATGATTTTCCAGAGCTGAAGAAATGGAACCATTTGATCTTCTGTTTGGCCTGTTCCAACTTTTCAGGGGTGGGTTTTTGACTTTTATTGAAAATGGATGGATAAAGGTTCAAGGGAAAACCTTCTCATTAATTGTTTCCTCAGTCACTTCCAATGCAATTTCCAAATCCCCCATTTGAGCCACCCTTCTCTGGAAAGCCCTTTTCTTCCCACTTCTCTGTATGTTTTTCAAACTATCTCCTTCCATCTTTTTACCTCCCAACCATATACTTTGATTGGGGTGAGGATCAAGATGGAAATCCATTAGTTGTAAAATTTTGAGTTTGGTTGGTGAAGAATGGGCCTTCAAGAAAGGGTGGTCAAAGCGGTGGAATGTCTGATTGCATTGCGTTGAATCAAAAAAAAGCAAAAAAAAAAAGTCATTAGTCCGGTATAAACCAATTATATGATCAACAAACATAGAAAATAACAAAAACAATACTGGCAATTCTCCCACCAAAAAAACAAAACAAAATTGAAAAAAAGCAATCATCAGTCCGGTATAAACCACTTAGATGATAAACCAACATAGAAAATAACAAGAACATTAATGGTAGTATCCTTCCAAAAAAAAAAAAAAAGAATTTCAGGCAACTTCTAAAGAACTGGGAGGAGGAGGAGGAGCTGAAGGGGGGGCAGGTCACCAGTTGGTCAATTGATTCATTGATCAATTGGCAAGAAATTGAGCATTTGCTTGCCAATCACCCAGCAAGGTGGTGGTGAGGAAAGATGTTGAGCAGGAGGAGGGGGAAGAATGAGAGCAGGAGGAGGAGGAGGGGGGTTCTTACCGGTGGTGCTGAGCAAGGGAGCTTAACAGTGGTGCTGAGCAAGGGAGCATACTGGTGGTGCTGAGCAAGGAAGCTTACCGGTGGTGCTGAGCAAGGGAGCTTACCGGTGGTGTTGAGAAAGGAGGGATGAACAGCCTGGAACTTGTAAAAATAGGAGGAGGAGGGGGGGGCTTACCTGGGGCACTGAGCAAATAAGAATAAGGAGGAGGTTGACCAGGTGAACTTGGAGGTAGGTGGAGGTGGATGGTGAGGTGGTTTTGTGAGGAGGAGGGAGGTATTGACTGGTGGTTTGGTTTGGTGAGGTGATGGTTTTGTGAGGAGGAGGGAGGATTGGACCAGTGTTTTGGTGGGGTGAGGTGGCCGGTTTGGAAGTTGTGGTTCTGGTTTTTGTCTAAGTCCACCAAAAAAAAGAAAAAAAAAACTGGATTCAGCCTAGGATTCTGGTTAAACAACCAATACTGAACAAATCCGGTGAGGTTATTTTTTACCTATTTGAAATCCCAATGCTACTCATGGTGATGTTATTTATTACCTATTTAAAAACCCAATGCTACTCATGGTGATTTCATTTTTTACCTATTTAAAAATCCAATGCTACTCATCAAAGTGAGCAAGTGTGAGGGGTAGAATCTGCTCTCTCATGGCCAAAGATGAGGTAGAAGATGAGGCTGGGATGAGTTGAGGAGGATCAGGAATATCTTCTTCAAATATTTTGTCCCATTCATCTTTGATTTTGGCAAGAAGGTTGTGAAGGATTACACAACTTATAATCCAGTTTATCATGAGGAACTTCATGTCTTTGGAAGATTGGAGCTGTTTTTGCATCTCCCATAAGCTGGCCCATCTTCCTTTCAGGATTCCTATGGCATGCTCAATCCAAACTTGTGATTGGGAAAGATAATAGTTGAAATCAGTTTTGGCTTGATCATTGGTTGAATCATTGCTGTATGCTGGAACCACATATTTTGCGCTAGCATAAGCTGAATTGGCCAGAAGGTATTGATCTTGGTCAAAGTAGTTATCTTGTTGTTGGGAAATCCGCATCCAATTGAAAACATATGAATAATGACAAGAACCCAGAAGGCCAGCATGGAGAGTATATGAACTTCTTGTTGTTATCACAAACAAGTTTTAGTGCCACAGAGTATCTATAAAAAAAAATAAAAAAAATTTGGGCAGTGTATTCTCAAAGGATTTGGAAAGGAAATGAATAAATTGCCTTTTTTTCCAATCAAAATAATGGTTTCCATCTAGCTTGGGTTTTTGAATCTAGGGGATAGTGTTTCAATCAACAAAACCAGTGCAACCAGGAAATCCTTCAGTCTCCATTACTTGAGATATCCCCTTGCGGTCTTCTTTGGTTGGCCAACAAAAGACCAAGCAATGGAAGGATAGGATAGAAATCATGACTCTTTTGGTGTATAAGTTAATGGATCCATAACTCACCAAGAATAGATTTTTTAATCAATGAATTTCTGCTCCATTTCCATTTGATCCCAATCTACAAAGAGAAACAGCCAGTTGGATAGCTGGATTTTGTTGAGGATTCCAAGAATTTTTCTGGAAGATGTGGTGGTCTTCAATCATCTCCAAAAGTTTCATGAAAGAAGGCAATAAAGTTTGGAACAGTTGCTCAAAGCTTAAGTTGGGCAGTAGTTGAAGCTTTTGCCTTTCACACATAGGTTTGTGGAGAGTGTGTCTTTGTGGAACCATGTATTGCTTTTCCAATAGAGAATTCAAAGCTAACCAATTTGATTCCAAATCGGAGTCTGAATCCAACTCAAATAATGAAAAAAGTTCAGTCAGCTTTTTTTGCATTTTCAACTTGCTGCCAGGAAGTTTGATTGGATGTGTTGAGAAAGATGGTGATGTGATGATGATTGGATGTGTGTGAAGTGATGGAGATGTGAAGCAATGGAAATGTGAAGTGATGGAGATGTGAAGTGATGGAGATGTGAAGTAATGGAGATGTGAAGTGATGGATATGTAAAGCAATGGAGATGTGAAGCAATCGAGATGTGAAGCAATGCAGATGTGAAGAAATGTAGATGTGAAGCAATGGAGATTTGAAGTGATGGAGATGTGAAGCAATGGAGATGTGAAGCAATGGAGATGTTAAGTTATGGAGATGTGAAGCAATGGAGATGTGAAGCAATGGAGATGTGAAGTGATGGATATGTGAAGCAATGGAGATGTGAAGTGATGGAGATGTGAAGTGATGGAGATGTGAAGTGATGGAGATTTGAAGCAATGGAGATTTGAAGCAATGGAGATCATATGTGTGTCATTTGTATGGATCTGATGAGTTGGAGGTGTGGATGGGTGTTTTGCATGCCATGGATGGTGGATGAATTAAATGGCTGGTTTGATGTTTGAAACCCACCATTTGCATGAAACCGGCCATTTTTAAATACACCAGTTAGGGGGTATGTTTATTTCAGAAACCTTCCATTAAAAATGGCGGGTTTCTAATGGCGGTTTTGCTAACTTCAATACACCCTAATAGAACAGGAAATATTTTTAAGATGCTCTGGCCAGTTTCAAAAGATTATTGAGGTACTGGGCCTTTTTGCATGTTATTTTTTTTTGATATTTCCAAGAAAAAAAATATGGAGAAAATTATAAAAAAAGTTTCAATAATAATCTTCTTATAAGACAGATCCCTTTCAGGATTTTTCTGAAAAGAGCATTATTTTTTAATTCAATATTTTTATATTTTTATTTGAATTTTTTTTAAAAAAAAATATTTCAAAATGCAGACCACCCTTTTTATTTGAAGTTAATTTTGTGGTGATCAATCTTTTATGGTTTCAAAAATTTGATCAAGATGAAAAATAATTTTTCTTTCAATCTTTTAATGATATTCTAAATACCTGAAAAGAAAGAAAATTTAATTCCTGACATTAAAAAAAATATTAAAAAGGATGAGTTAATTTGAGTTTGTTTCATGTTGGATCCAATGTTTGGCAGTCAAGAATATATCCAGAAGACACCAAAGAACCAATTTGAATGACTTCAATTTATTATCAAGCTTTCTCAGAATTTAATCCCAAACAAGAATTCATTGAAAATGCAAAGAAATGGTTAAAAGAATGCATTGAGTTTTTTTTTTTTGATTTTTTTTTTTGATTTTTTTTTTTATTTTTGAATTAATTTTTGAAGTTCTTCAAATACTTCAAATTCGTTGTAATTTTTTTGGAATATAATTTGCAAGAATCTGGTGTTTTAAATTTCAAAATAAAAAATTTTGTAAAATACCTGTATCTTCAAGAAAATTCCAGTGTGCACAGATCATGACAGGGATTTAAAATACAAAAATATTTGTTTAAGGGTAAGGCTTTTTTCAAAAATAATGCAATAAACAAATTAAAAATTAAAAAATAATAAATAAAATGAATAAGCCTAAATAAAAAACCTGAAAAAAATAAAAATAATAAAATCAAAAAAAATAAAAAAAATAATAACACAAAAAAATGTAGCTGGATTGAAATTAAAGTCAAAAATGTAAAATTAAATCAATCAAATAAAAATAAATCAATTCACAATATTATTATTAACAGAAAAAAAAATTAATAAAGAAAAAGAAAAAAAAGAGATCAAGAATTGAATGATTGCACCAGAAATTTACCAAAGCCCTCAAATTGCCAAAAAAACATGTGTATACAACAGAATGAAGAAAAAGATGTTATTATAAAAGTAGGCTATTTGTATTTTTGAAAATTGAAGTGATGAAACCCTTAATTATCAGGGGACTTTGATGGCAACCACTCAGATTTGAAAAATCTCATAAATAATTAAAATAAATATGTTTTTCTTGATGGTATACACAAATTTATTCATTAAATGAAATTCAAATTACCTAAAATTCCAAATCTTTTATATTCCTTGCATGCAATAGGTGTACTTGGAATATTCAAGAACCAATACAAAAAATTTTTCCCAGGTTCCCACTAAAGTTAGACAACAATCTTTATCAGAGTCAAAAATAAACCAAAAAAAGTTCCAGGTCCTACACCTGCTTGCAGGTGCAGCCTTTTTATTCATGCAAATGAAAAATTTGATGTTTTTTGTGAAGATTTGAGTGAGATGCTCTGGTTGAGGTTGAGAAGGGAGGGATGAGAAGGGATCTTATGAAGCCAAGAGGAGCAGATCTAAGGAGTCAAAGGCGGCATTCCGGTTCAGTGTGAGGAATAACGGATGGTTGAATTTCACCAGTCAGACTTCAGACTTAAATTGAGTAAGCAAAACATGGCTGACTAGTGGTTAAGCAGAAATTATAATAATGAATATAAAGTAATCAATATTGGACCATTGGAGTCCGCACAACTTGGAGGATCACATCAGGCAGAATTGAGATAGTTAGTGAGCCACATGGATTGAGATAAAGAATTCACTAGAGTCATAACTACTCAGTATAAAATAAAAAAATCACTAGAATGCAACACTCATGAGAAGGAAAATAGTCAGAAGCCACTAGTAACAATGATCATGATGTAACTAGAACTATAACTAAATCAGTATAGTATAGAGCACACACTAGAAAAGGTCATTCAAGAGCGGATAATAAAGTGATTGAAATCAAGGTTCAGGCAACACAGAAAAGGCACTAAGATTCCAACACAACCCCTTGCCTAAATCTTCAGGGAAATAAAGGACCGGGAACAGCAATAAGGTATGGCTGACTTTATGGTAGAAAATTAAACAAGACAGAAAGTAGAGGAAAATCTTTAACAATAACAAAAGGCGCAAAAAAGAGTTTAAGGACGGCTAGGAAAGATTGATTCAGCTAAAAGCAAGTGGACCGGATTGGATTGAAGACTGGCAAGACCAACAGTTGCAGGATGGCCAAGACGAGGCTTCTGAAACCAATGAATAAGGCCAATTGATCAGGCAAGCGTGAGATTTCAACAAGCAAATGACCAAGTGGGAGACTTGGATGGATTGGAACTAGATGGATCAACTGATTGTCCTGAAAGAAACCATGGAGAAGCTGGCCTTGACAAAGATGGCTTGGCAAGCAAGATTTGAGGGGGGAATGCAACAACAATTGAAAGAAGATTGAATGAAAAAAATTGAGCAAGGACAATCAAAATGGTAAGTATTGCATTGGTGAGGTGATGATGGTTGAACCACTGAAGTTAGCTATCAAACCGGACTGATGAAGAAAGATATGGCAAGAGGTCACTGCTTGATCATTTGAACAGGAAATTATAGCAGGGGTCATTGAGCAAGGACTAGATGGATGTAGACAAGGATCAAGATTTGATAGATTGTCCGACCAAATGACGCAAGATCAATGCTTGATGAATCAAGTGAAAAATTTTAATGATGTGTTGGAAACAATCAAGCCAAGTAGATATAAAAATGGAAAGATTTTTGGATGAAGGTCCATGGCAAGGGAGAATCATAGAGTGAGGCATCAATTGAGAGAGCATTGTGGAAGCAAGAAGATCAAAGCAACCAGGATGAAAAGATGGTTCAAAAAGGAGAAAGATCAGGGGAGAATTTTGGCTTTTAACCGTGTGAAGATTTGAGTGAGATGCTCCGGTTGAGGTTGAGAAGGAAGAGATGAGAAGGGATCTTATGACTCAAAGAAGAGTGGATCTAAGGAGTCAAAGGGGCACTCTGGTTCAGTGTGAGGAAGAATGGATGGTTGAATTTCACCAGTCAGACTTCAGACTTAAATAGAGTAATTACAACATGGCTGACCAGTGGTTAAGCAGAAAGTATAATAATGAATATAGAGTATTCAATATTGGACCATTGGAGTCCGCACAACTTGGAGGATAACATCAGGCAGAATTGAGATAGGTAGTGAGCCACATGGATTGAGATAAAGAATTCATTAGAGTTATAAATGCTCAGTATAACATAAAGAAAGCACTAGACTGCAACACTCATGAGCAAGAAAGTAGGCAGAAGCCACTAGGAACAATGATCATGATGTAACTGGAACTATAAATAAATCAGTATAGTACAAAGCACACACTAGACAAGGTCACTCAAGAGCGGATAATAAAGTGATTGAACTCAAGGTTGAGGCAACACAGAAAAGGTACTAAGATTCCAACATTTTTGAGGTCTGGGGATTATTTGTTGTTATTGACTTGATAGTTGGAAGTCAAAGTTCAAGTTTGATGTAATTTTTTGAGGTGTTTTTGATTTGGGGAGGTGTTAAAGAGGATAGATTGAAGATTAACTGGTAACCTGGAACTTGGAATGATGATTAGGGAGGATATCTGTCAGCTCCCTGATACCAGAAACATTGCAGTCTTCTAGCTACAGAGAGTGATGCAGTAATAGAATAATGATATTCTAAGAAATGAACACAGTAAATACTCCAAGAGGGTAAATATGATTGGAGTAGTGCAAGTTTTATATGGTTTGTTAAATTGTTTTCAATATAAATAACAAGAAAAATTTAAAGAGGGGCCAAAGTTTATACAGACAGGAGATCTTGAAAAACTCTCTTTCAGTAAAATCAACTTTGGATCTTGTGCCCTGGAAACTGAAAAAATTTTGAATTAATCAAGAGGGAAGTATTACACAGTAAAATGGTAAAATGGCTGGGAAGTACAGCACACAAGCCAAGACAAGAGGGAAATAACTTACTTCTTTGAGCAATTTCTCACAGGGTACCTGCAGTTACCCAAAGTTGAAGGGTTTCAGATCAAATGTGGGGTGCTTGATTTAACTTCAATGGGAATAATAATGGTTTGGAAATAACACTAATTTATTTCAGACCAAGGCCAGAAATCACTTGCTGAACTCTTTTAAGCAATTAATAATGTATGGAAAGTTTTCTGGATAATAACTGATGAATTCTGGGGTTAAAAGAGTCAAAAGAGGTACTTTATAAATACCTTTTTGGGTTTAAGGGAGCTTCCTCAGGGAACTTAGAGAGGGTAGGGCTCATTTGCTAAGGCTTGGAAGCCAAAAATGGATGGTTTAGAACTTCCTCTTGGTGCTGTAGCTCTGCTGATCCTGGATCTGTGGGATTTTTACATGATTTTAGCTGCAGGATCGGTCTTTTTATAAATTTGATATTTTGGTGATTCTTTGCATAATTTTAGTTTGCACTATTTTTATTTGACTAAAGTGATCAGTGATGAATTTTTATTGATTTTCCATTAGGTTAATGGTGAATTCACAACTCTTTGAGTTGTGTACACAACTCAAATGGGCTGTGTGGCACGCTACATGACTCAAATGGGCCGTGTGGCATGCTAAACAACTCAAATGGGCTGTGTGGCATGCTACACGACTCAAATGGGCTGTCTGGAATGCTGCACGAGTCAAATGGGCCATGTGGCATGCTACAAGACTCGAATGGGCCGTGTGGCATGCTACGTTGCTCATTTGAGTTGTGTAGCATGCCCAAATCTAGTTGTGTTCCATGCCACACAAATAAATGACATTCAGGCTTAAAAAAAACTAAAATAAACTAAATAAATAAAAAAACAGAAATCAACCAAAAAATCAAAAAATGATGATTTTTTGGTTTTTAAAAAAAAACAAAAATATAGAATATAGAATATAAAATAAAATAAAAATAATTAAATTTTTGAACAAACCTGGGGAGGTTTTATACCCCCGTACACAGGTATAAATGGCTGTTTACAGGGGTACAAAAATCAAACATGCCCATTATGGGTGGTATATGCCCACCCAGGGGTTGCGCCTGTTTGGAACAACCCTTTGGAGTAGTGTATGAGCCCCCACGCCTTGAGGGGCCCTACACAACTCCCACAGGTTTTTTGGGGCCCTAAACAACTCCCACAGGTTGTTTGAGGCCCTAAAAAACTCCCACAGGTTGTTTGGGGCCCTACACAACTCCCACACGACCAGGAGTCATGAATTTATCATCACCCTTTCCATTATCTGCTGATCATTTTGGTGATTTGTATTGTTTTTATGTTTACTCCTTGATATGTTTTTTGGTCCAAAAAGATATGGATCAGTTAATGATGTGGTGGTATTTATTACTTGCTTATCTATTTTAGATAAGCTATAATTTAATCTAATTTTATTTTATTTGGTGAATCACATGATTGGACCATCCTCTACACATATTTCATTTTATTAAAGATGCATGGGTGATCCTATTGGGTTTTATCTTTCAAGAAGGGTACCTGAGGTGAACGGGCCCTTGGGTGGCATACCTCAGAGTTATCCCAATTGGGACAATTTTTAGTTGCAGCAGGATTGATTTGTATGTGGTGTCTTCACTTAGTGTGGGATGCTGAATAATTTATGCATGCATAGCTAGTTTAATTGTATATATTCCATGTGGTGATGCAGGACTGCATGCGGGTATTGAATTGTTATGTGGGTGAAAGTGGTCTGCTACATGAGGTGTCTCAATGCATGCAGGCCTACAAATAATTTTTGGGAGCATGGGCTGTGCACGCGGGTTTCACTCAGAGTTATCCCAATTGGGATAAATTCTGCAGGGATCCAGAGCTGTGCATAGAATTCTTTTGAAACACAATTTCATGTGTATCTCCTGAAATATAAAGAACACCTCAATCATGAATGAATTTTGGGTTTGAAACCTATATGTGACAATATGTGGGAGATATTAAAATGGCCAAAAAAGTGAAATAGTGGTTCCCCAACTTTTGGGTCATTTTTATTAAAATATTTTAAAATATGAAGGAGTAAGAATTCAATGGTGGGGGAAGTGTGCGGCCCTACCTAATTTTGGGTGAAAAAATAAAAATCTGTAATAATATCTATGGAATTCCCACTATTTTTATATTTACTGATTATTTGTTTGTTGTTGATACTTTTAAAGTTTTCTCTGTACATAGTAGCAAGCTGAGAATATCAAAGTCCAAAAAATAAGTTAAAAAAATAAAAAAATACAATCAAGGTGAGCACCTCAGGAAGTGCATCTGTTTATTTTTAAACTAGCTCTTTTAAGAGAAATAAATAGTCAATGAATCATGATACAAGATGAGCTAGAGTGGGTAGTAAGAAAATTTTTTCTAATTTATAAATATTAGGGTGTATCAGAGTTAGCCAATCCACCATTTTTTTTTTGATTACCCATTTACAAAACCGCCATTAAAAAATGAAAAAAACCACTGATTTCAAAAAAGGGGTGTCAGAGTTACCCAAAAAATAAGCATTTTTTTTTGAAAATAGTATATAAATTCAAGACTCAAGCAAAGAACCACATCCCAAGGCACTGTTTCTCCACCATCACCAAGCCCAAAATCCAATCCATCCATCAAAGAATGCTACCAAATCTCAATTAAAAGATCTCCAAGCTATATTTGATCATCCCTTCACCACTCAATCTTATCTCCTCTCCCATCATCATCCACCCCTGTGTCTCTTGTTTGAAATCAATATCTTTCTTTGATCAAGCTTGAAGATTGAGTGATCTCAAACATCTCTTGATCCTTCAACTTCTCACAACCAATCCTAGAGCAGTTTCAATCCTTCAATCCCACTTGAAAATTCATCATGATCCCAGGAGCAGCACAAGCAACAGAAGGAGATAACCATCCATCCAGCAAGTGGTACTTTCCAATCAATCAAAATTTGAATCAAGCCTTCTTTTCAATCAAGATCTTCAAACATCAACCACCTCCTTGATTGTCATCAAACCCCTTAGACTCCATACCACCACCATCATCATCATCAGCTTCAAAAATTGGCTCATCAGGTTCACAATCCTTCTTAGACTCTTGGAACTTGTACCCATTGACCTTGATTAATTTCTCATTCTCTGGAGCTGGCTCTGGCTTGAGGCTGAGCACCCCAATCTATTTGCCTTGATCCAAAAAGAAATCATAGAACTTTGGCGGATGGTCAGGAATGAAACCTAAATAAGAGTCAAACCCCTGGTTATGGACAGCGTTTTTAATCATATTGTTGGGTATTGATCATATCAAATTTCTCAATTATGCCCTGTTATTTATCACACTACAATTATATCTGGACAGATGCTAGGCGCAGAATAGGCTCTCACATCAAATCAAAAAAAGATATGAGATTGTTTCAGCTAAAAAATCGTATTTGCCTAACAAGCAGATTAATTCCCATGTCGCATATTTCCTATGTAACAAAAATCAGCAAGGAAAAAATTTTTTTTCCAGATACAAGAGTGATTCCTCAGCCCTGAAGGAAAAATGGACATCTTCAGAACCTGCTGGGTCCAATGAGCAACCTCTGAATAACAAGCACCATGTTTGGATGTACAAAGAAAGACAAAAAGGTAATTGAATGTAGCTTCCAAGCCATTAACATTTATTCAAACAAATTTGGGAGGAGATTTTGTAATTTGGTCTACAATTCTGGCCAATTGTCTTTGTGAAGACTTGACCCATACTTTAAATAAAGAATGATCTCCTTGGTTCATTTACAAAAGGCTGCACAATGGTTTGGGTTTGTGAGCTCTTCATGTCCACAGATATTGTGGGCTGTGGATGGTTAACTCTTGTGATGTGTTGGGATTTGCCACCAATTATTGAGATTTAACTTTCAAGCAAATGGTTGTCTGCAATAACTGCCCAACAAATCTGAAGCCATTGGTTATGATTGCATAATTTGATATGGAGACAGCTTGGTTGGATTCCTTGGTCAAGGGGGCAGGGGCAAGGATTAAAGTTTTACTGAAAACTTGTGGGAGGCAATTGAGAGCCTGCTGTCAGCTGGAAGGGTTTTGATGGGGTGAAATATCCTTAGGATTGGGCATTCAAAAGGTTGGTGCAAATTTTTTTGCAGAAAAGATAACTTGACCCGTAATTTTTGATGGAAATACTAGGAAACGTCAAAGGTGGCACCATTGAACCTGATTTGAGAGATGACCAAAAAGGAGATCAATCAAAGGGCTGGTAAGACTATGAGGACTTAGAAAATATTAAGGATGAAAAAGAGGAGAACTTGATGAAACACAAGGGATAGCATGGGTGTCAAATGCTGATGATTTAATTCTTGTAGAGGGAAATACAAGTTCAAATATTGCTGTCATCAATACAAATTTATTACCAAAGGAAAGAGAAGGAAATTTGGATTATTATGGAAAAAAGAATTACATAAATATGTTTAATAACATGAAATTTATTAAAGATTTAATTCCTGTGAAGCACAACACAAGAATGTCACAGAGACTCAGTCTCAATCCCTTGACTCAAGCAGAGTAGCAGGATGATGGCTCAAATGAAGAAAAGCAAAGAAAAGAACAGATTCAAAGCACCTATTACTTAAGAATGAAATGAAGAAAGCAAATGCTAAAAAGAAAAAATACCAAGAAGTAAAAAGCCAAAGCAAAAGAGAAAAGCCGGAGGTCTTCAGGTTCACCGCTAATCCAGTTGTAACACCAAGGAAAAGAAAGGTGCATTCCAAGTGGGCTTGGAATAAGAACCACCACTCAATAAATGCTGTTGAACATTTCAAGTTCATAAAATTTCCGTTTGTTTCTCCAAGGAAAAGAATAAAGCATGGTGCTATTAAAGTTCAAAGCAAGAAAGAAAGATTACTTTCATCCTCATGCTGTAAATAGTTTTTATCTCCTTTTCATCTTGTGTTTCTAGTCTTTTGATGATTGGTACCTTCACCATAAAAGAATCGCTCATCCCCCCCTTCATGATTCGTATCCACCCACTCATCATCTCATCCATTCATACACATTCATTCACATCTCGTTATCGCATCTTTCAAATCCAATCAATATGTTTTTGTTAACCGTTAATAACTCTACTGAGCAAATTGCTGATCACGATACATTATCAGTACCAAGAGTACCAAGCGCAACCTTCATCACCGACGTCACCTTTGCGAAGTTAGCTATTTGCGAACCGAAAGATACAGGCACATCGCTACCATTGTTGTGATTTTCGTTCTCCATTATCAAATAGGGGATTGGCGGCTGCGCCGCCCCCGGTGCATGAACCAACAACGGAGGAAACATGACGAAAACAACAACGTTTCCTTGAAACGGACAAAAAATAAAATGGATCGATCATGTAAATATTGAATAATGGATTCAGTAATGAAAGAAACAATTGGATAAGTGAAATGTATTAGAAATTAATCTGATAAGAGAGGTTTGTTCACTATATTTAAGGTGCGATGAGTACTTTCTGGGGCTAACAGTGCAACTGTTAAGTTCTCAAAATTTGTAACACGTGAGAGGGCAACATACAACTGGCCATGCGCAAAGAATGACTTTGGTAAGAAAACCCCAACAATTTCTAAAGATTGTCCTTGGGCTTTGTTAATTGTCATTGAGAAAGCAAGAGCAATAGGAAATTGATAACGATAAAATTGAGCAAGAATGCCCTCCTTGCCGTCGTAAAGTAGTCTAATTTTTGGTATAACAACTTTAGTTCCCGTCTTTGACCCGGTCAAAATGACACAGTTCAAGGCATGCGGTTGAATGTCAGTAATTACCAATCGTGTACTGTTACACAGACCCGCCTTGACGTTCAAATTCCGGAGGAGAATGATAGGACATCCGATCTTTAGTTTGATGAGGTGCTCAGGAAAATTCGGTATGGACAGGGAATTGAGAACTTCCTTGGGTAAGGTCTCTTCGCCTTGATTGGCGTTGTGATTAAGACTGAATGATTGATGGATATCTCCAGGAAAAATTCGTAATAGATGTTCGTTGATTGCCTTGGCGTTGACATTTAGAGGAGTAAGGAGACGCCGCGAAGTAAAATACTCTTGCTTTTGCAAAAGAGTCATTGGAGGAATAATTTGTCGTAGATTGTGATAGATTTTAGAACCAAGACCTCTTAATAAAACCTGTTCATCAGGTGAGGTAATAACATGACAATGGAGCAGGTCAACCTGAGCGACGTCAGTGTGTTGCAGTTTGCCCTCACCAATTCTCAACAACCAACGACTTTGTGCTAGCAACAGTGGATCTGCCGAATCACCAGAACCCAATTGCATGTTGATAGATAAAGGGAACTTAACGACTTGACCCCACAAAGCGGACCTCTTCATACACACTCGAGATTGATCATACATGTTACCTCTCTTAACTATTGGGAGGGTCTGTCTGAAATTGCCAGCAAAGATAACTGAAACACCTCCAAAAGGTAAGTTATTATCATTCAAATTTTGAAGGCCACGGTCAACGGATTCTACAGAATCACAATTTTGAACCAAGATTTCATCCCAAATGATGACTTCCGTTCCAAGAAGAATTCGACCCTTCTTTGAAAATTGGGTCCACGAGACATTAGTAGAATCATCAATGTTGAGTGGGATACCTAGGCCAGAATTAGCAGTCTCACCCCCGTCTAGTAATAGAGCTTCGACACCAGTGGAGGCAACAACGACAGTTTTCTTCCTTGTACTGCAAAGGTACGAGACAATTCCATTTAAGAGAAAAGTCTTGCCAGTACCACCAGGCCCATTGATAAAAATCAAGAATTGAGTAGATGATGACAAAGAAGTTCGGACATGATTCAGAATTACCGCTTGATCATGGTTCATCATAGGCTCCACAATAGAGAATCGCTCCGAGTTTTGCAAGACAAGACTATTTTCATTTATTAAACCCGAAGAGAACTGCTCCCATAAATCCAGTCTGATAGGTGCTAATCCGATGTCTTCGAGTGTCTTGTTATTTGAGTGTAATTCTTGTGACAAATAATCACTGGAGAGACTTTTAATGTTTTCTTCTGTTGGATTGACAGTAGGGAATAGATTGATTATCTTATAACGACAATCATCTGACAAATCATTCAAAAATGTATTGTATAGCGTTTGGGGGGAAGATGGAGGACTCAGCGCCAAGATGACAGAAAACATGACTCGTAAAGAATGCCCGGTCATCCAAATCTTAGCTTTGCGCAAGGTGTCTTCATAATGAATGTCGGACATTAAGAGACCCGCTGCACTGCAAGCTTCTCGGAATGTGCCATATTCAACCCCATTGATTGTTCTCAAATTTTGAAAAGAAGTTGCTCCGCGGACATGTAACAGTAGCAACCGAAGAAAATATCGCTCTCCATCAACGGGAGATGCAAAGTAAATCTGACCCACAGCTTTGTTCAACGTTCGACGGCCCCGCCAACCTTTTTTTTGATCCCACCAGAAATACGTAGGTATGTCTTGGTAAAGTAAAGTTTGCAAATGGTGTCCATAACCAACAGCATCCAATGAGTTTAGTCGAAAATAGTCCTGCAACTGTGTACAACGAACGATTCCGTTTTGAACTTGTTCTTGCACCTGTGATAAGTCACGATAATACACAAGCTGTTGATCCGGGAGATGTAACGCAAGGCGTTGAACAGAGGGGCTACGACCAGACATATCAAACTGGAAGAGCCTCCAAGCAGCTAAATGAAAAAAAAAATTAGCATCCGGAAAAAAAAAAGACAAAGAAAAGAAATACCTTTGCAAGGCCCTATGCATCGACCATTGACATATGCTTTGATTTCATCACCTTCACATAGATTCAAGAGAGATCGGTCTGAGCCTTTACAAATATATTTATAGAGATATTTCAAAGCAGATATGCCAAATGGAATCTCAACATTGATATGGCATTTGAAGCGTAAAGACAAGTACTTATTATAAGGAACAACAGATCCGTTGGTGAATTCTTTGGAAGCTTTCACCACTACTTGCCCATCATCTGGTCGTCGATAGGATGGGTAAACGTCTTCAACAAAAAAAGTTTCATCGCAATAAGGTTTGGGAAAGCCTAGTTTGCATTTGCCATCTTTCCAACATGGAAGCTGAGAGGAACATGGACCATGGATCATGCAAGATTTGACTATTTGATACAATCGCGGCTCTAGGTCTTGATTTGGAATAGTTGCTGTAATCAGATTGTCAACAGATTCGATGTTGCGTGGAATATCCCTCCGATAAAGTGTAAACATCAAATGTGCATGAGGGAGCCCCCTCTTTTGAAATTCAATAGTGTAGACATAGGAAACAACTTCTCCAAGACGTTTGTATTCAACCATGTCTTTGATCAATTGCTTGAGCTTGAGATGGAAAACACGTGCAACTAAATCAGGTCAGTCAGTTGTTTTTTGGGATCCTTTCAATTCACGTAATATTTCGGGCCATCTGGCGTTTGCGGTCATGGTTATGAACAAAGAAGGTTTACCGTGAACCCTCATCAGTGCCATGGCATCTTGGTAGAGTTGCGACATTGCTTGGGGACCACAGGAAAATGATGATGGCAACACAACTTTACGGCCAACAGCTTCGGATTCTTGATGCAGCTATTCACAAATGCCGGCATAAACTTCGGCTCGTAAGGATTCTTGATTACAACGAATGAAATCAAGGCGATCTCTTTCAACACATATATACATATCAACGATCACCTCCTGAAACAAGTTACGTGCATTCAATATTGGTGAAAAGATGTCTTGCCAATCAAAAAGGTAGTAACAATACCATTCCAAGCGTGAGACGTTTGTTCCTGGATCAACATTTGTTAACTTGATTTACTCAGATTAAAAAAAAAAAAAAAAACTGACGTCTTCCATTAGAAGCTTTGTAATTTGCAACCCAACCTTGTTCACCCCAAGGAAATATAATGGGATAGCGCAAAGGGAAATACGCATAGTGGGTATCAGTTATTTGTTTGAACCCGCCACCAACTTTATGCAAAACAATATTGCAACGATTGATTTGACCATTGTGATTGTCAATAACATACGCGATTTCATTGCAATGTGGTTCATTATAAGTTTTGGGATTGCGGGTCCCAATTGGGACTGAATGCAAAACCATAGTGCTATTTCCAGTTTGATCGATGAGATCTTTTGCTTTCCGATAAGCCTGCGCATAAGGATTATGATTGTTCAAAAAGTTTTGAAGGAAAAAGAGTGTGGTTGAATCTAACTCTTTGCGACAAGCATGAATTCGCCCTTGAACCTCAACGAAATCATTTGAACCCAGCAAAAAAATTTGATCAAAAGTAGGCTTGTGGCCAGGATTAGGCCATAGCAATCCAATGTCATGCGTGACTGCTCCTGATACGCGAAATGTATGGATTCCCCTTGTACCTTGGACAGATCAATTGATTTTTGCACCTAACGATGTAAATGAAAGAGCATTGTTGTAATGGCGGATATTTTGTTGGAAATGTTTTGATTCTAAAGGAGATAGAATCTCAAATTATAAAGGATTTTGCTATCAGTAGGAATTTCAAAGGGTAGAAAAATTTGATTGAAGACAGTAATTTCATTTTTTCATTGAAACGCACCAGGTGACGTTCCTTCAAAAAGTGACCTGAACTTGGCCGGGTACTGTCTCTGAATATTTGCGACTGGAGGACAAGCATAGCCTTTCTGGCAACAAATAGTGTATAAGGCTTGTGCCCGTTCCAGATTATCAACACTACGCTCTTGAAGCCAATGAAAAGCTTGAAAAGATATACACTTATCATTGCATAAACCCAACAAATGAGGTAAGTTATCAGGGTATTTGGCAAGGAGAGAAATCTTGTTGTTATCGGTTGGCACACGTACTGCTAGTGAGGGTTGCATATTAAATATTGAAATGAAATGGCGTTAGAGTATTTCTGGACTTGCACAAACAACAGAATGGATTGATATAAATAGGCTAGGTGTCAATGGCATGATGATGCCTGTTACATCACATGAATCATCTAATAAGCATTAAAAGAAAAATGTTTGGTAGGATCCCGTAGCAGTGCATGATTATGGTTGTCTCATGCGCTTCCCAGCATCATGCAGAATGTCCTTAGGCGTTCGTTTTTTAGGAAATGTATTCTCAAAAACTTTGCCTTCCTCAATCGCACGCCTGGGAACGTCGGGATTGCTGCCGTGATTGTCTATGTTCATTGACACATCTTTGCTATGTCCTTGCGAAGAGCTGATCGCACAAATTGGGGACCCAACTTGACTTGGTGTCAAAGGCAAGTTGGCGACCCTTGTAGATTGTGGAGTTCCTTGCGGTCGTTGTGCCTCGAGAACCACTCTAGGATAAGGTATGATTAGTTACACCTCTTCATGGATTATGAATGATAGAGTTTCTTACCTCTTGTGGCCAGACCCTTCGGTTCTGATTGAATTGCTCAATCCAGGGGTCTTTGGTAGGGAACCGGAGGTGACACTAACGGAATGCACCTGCAGCAAATGAAATGAGCACATTCAATTATCAGGAAGACAAATTGTGCCTTACATTGACAATCCAAATGAAGTCATCCAGATTGAAACTTCCGATTACTCCAGATAACAGTATTTCTCGCCCAACTTGAAAAAGCAATAGAGTCTTGGCAAGGTGTCCCCTGCCAGCAACCTTGTAAGTAACATCAAACTTGACTATATTTCTTGCCTGAAAATTAAAACATCGTGAGCAATTGGCATTAATAACTTATGGGAAAATGACAGATTTACATTACTGTCCCAGTCAGAATGCATAAGAACTACAGACAGCTCCTTGTAAGGATTACCGCTGTTAGTTTCACAATCAGTCTCTTTGATGCTTTTGACCACACCAAGACCGTAACAAGACGTAAGATTAGCATGAGTGCTTGGTGTTTCAGGGGTAGTTCCAATTGATAAAATTGAATCGGAGCTAAAGAAGTAATTTTGCATGACGGTATCATTGACAGCTAATAACCTGCCCATCAGAATATACGATTGACCCGGTGAAAGGCCCTGATTAACCAAAGCATAGGAAGATGCTTTGATTACGACTTCTTGAGCAGTGCCATCATCAGTGTTAATGTAAGGGATGGCACTCTCGTATTGGAACATTCCGTAATTTGAGCCCGCGGAAATTATACTTTCAAGCTATAGAAAATCATTGGATTGGTTTGATCAGCTTGGTCATGTGTCCCGTGAAAGGAATCAATCTACAACATGGAAATTAAATCTACGGTATTTACCTTTTCAAATATTGCAAAAGGCCCAGACATGTGGAAAGGATGGCTGACAGTTCGTGCGGAGGACATCTTGTAAGATTGTGACTGCAGGGCCGCGCTCAATTGAAGGCTTGGTAACTTTTTTTTGATTCTACGGCACGTTCTGGCTTATACCTACAACCAAGACTAACAACCAAGAACAACGCACCAATTGAACAGCTTGTTTAGTATTATGCCACAATGTTTGGAAGAAAGCAAGAATTACTTACGCTATGCTAGATCATACAATACATTGAATGGTGGATGTTTGATTTGATTAGTTCGACCTAATTGCGATGTCTGCAACAAGTATTTATAAGATTTTTTTTCAGGGATAGGCCAAGAGGCGACACGGTTCCGAGCAAGAGAGTTTGTATGTGTGCATCGCAAAGCGGGATGATTAATGAATGTCCAATGTTGGTGCCAAAATAGTAACTTGTTCAACCGATCTTGGCTGCATACGTTAGAGCTCACAAAAGGTCCAGGAGTTAGGATGAAGTCATCATTGAAAGATACTCCGGAAGTTGTGTGCTCATGATTAAAACAAACATCCGGGTTAGGCAAGGCATTATGAGATGTCTGCATAAAACCCTACAGAACAAACAATTGAAAACAATTAGAACGGCAGTGCTTAGCTGATCGCAAATGATTGAGAACGTTGCCGGAGGACTTGACAAGGCGGAGTTAACAGGATATGGATGTTAGAGGTCGGAAGCCGAGACAACTCACTTTGAAAGATAACGGCTGGATATTGGAAACCGGAGATCAATGTAGGTGTGCGAATAATAACGAATGGACATGCTGCATTGATAGTCATGGAGTAATCAGTTAAATTGGGTATACATGACTTAGGATTGCATGGTCAACAACGCGGTTGATGAGGATGCAAGGAAAACTCGGCATACGTGAGGGCTCCTTTGGAAAGAGGTGCTCAGGCAATCATTGGATTATCTGAACGAATAGAACTGGGACTCAACAAATGATCACGACTTGGAGTTACCAGTTCAACAATTGCGTTGAGGTTTTTCCTGGGCAAGACGGCATGGGTGTAAGGCTGAGTTTAAGAGTGTGGGTGATTGGTCATTATAATTGGCCCAGGATTGAGGCTTAAGCCCAAAGCTAAAGCCGGTGTAAGATTCTGTATTGTTGGCAAGTAAATGATCGCGCTAAGTATTGTTACCACATGAGTTGACTACAGATTACGGTTTTGATCACAACCTGTGCAAGAGGAAAAGATTACAAATAATCTGTTGCAAGGTGATCTCACTGTGTAGTTTTAGTACAATGTGTCCGCTGCGTAAAACGTCTTCACTCATAGTCGCTTACTATGATACACCGTTGTCAAGAATGAACATGTATCTTATGTAAGAAAAGCCGTTGATTTTGGACTGAGCAAGGAAAGGTTGACACGACGCGGCGAATAAGGCCAAAGATGTTTTTCCTTATTAGGGGCGACACAATACGTGGCCTGTGCAAATGCAAAAGCGGACAAATTGTTGCAAATAACTAAAAGAAAAAAAAAGCGGTTGGTTGGCGATGACGTGCAGATGAACAACGTTAGACACAGTTTGATTTAGAAACAACGGTTTGAAGTATAGACTCAAGAAAGGGGTCCGTTTAACGGGGGAGAAGGCACAGGTTGGATTGTTCATCGCGATTTTAACGGCGCTTTCGAAAAGCATGGTGCCAGTAAGGAAAAACAAACAAGATCATCATTTTGTGGTTATAAATAGACGACTTGGCAAACAGAGATGGACAGGGCTCGCTGCTACCATTGGCAAGTGCTGTTTGAATTAGAAAGGCTCCAATCCTTGCTTCAAACAGCACTTAAAATAGGGGAAATTATGGCAGAATCGAGCAAAAAAGTGATAATTCAATGTTGTAAATTTTGCCGCGACCAAACAAACATAAGCTTCAATCACCACAACTCTCTTCCGCGCGACAGATACCATCGCAAAATCCTGAGGTTGCACCGCCAATTGATTGACCCATCTGTTTGAAATTCTTAATTTTTGATTGTCATCCAAGTTGTTCTATTTTTTTTTTTTTTTTTGCTTACCAACAATTGCAAGTCAGACGAGATGGCCAATGGACATAACTCAGCTTATGAGATGAGCTCGCGGGTGTTGCTCAACAGCAACAATTACTTTGTTTGGTCAACGCTCCTCAAAAGCAAGCTCAACAACATTGGGTGCCTCAATATAACAACCAGCGACCCAAAAAAGAAAAACGCAGAGATGGAGCGCATGGGCTACCATCTCCTAATCAGGCACCTCAACAAGAAGATGCTTGGCTTCGTCGCCAACGTCCTCAAACCCAAGGGGAAGGGGAAAGGTTCCATCTGATGGACCCACATGAAGAATAAATTTGCAGGCAACAGCAGCCACGCGAAGAACGTTGCCTATAACAACCTCCACAACGTAAGCTTCCATAGCCCTCAGCAATTTATTGCTGATATTCAAAAAGCAATTGCAAGGTTTAGGTCATCCGGTCTCAAGATGGATTCAGAATGCGTATCACAAAACATCCTTCAGAAGTTACCCAGGGAATATGAGTCCCTTTTGAGAATTATTTCTCAAATGAATCCAATCCCAGATGAAGAGGAGGTTCTAAACAGGATTGAGAAAGATACCACCCAGTTCAACAGAAAATAAAAGAACACTCAAGCTTTGTTTACCAAGAATTTTGGTAAGGAGACATTCAATAAGAAGAATTTCAAGTGTTACAAGCGCAAAAAGATTGGCCATATTTCCAATGAATTTAAGTCTGGTCAAGGAAATTCTGCTAAATGATTTAAATGAAAAAAGAAAAATTTTTATTCCAAAAAGGATGAAGTGGAGGAAGTAACTAGTCTTATGAAAAAAGATCAAAAATTGAAGACCTTTTCACCACTGAACCTTTTGTGGAAGAAGAGGTAGGGTTCAAGAGAGAACTCAGTAACAGTAATGAAGCAGATCTAACCAAGTATTCATTTGTGGATAATGAAGAAGGACACCTTGCTGATGCAATTAAACCTTTTAACAATAGTAGTCAGCAGAAATAACTGACATGTGGTCTGTTTTCCAATAAAGATAGAGGATCAAGTGGAATACTAGTGGATTCTGGCTGTACAGATCATATGTTCAACAAGAAAAACTAATTTCATACTTTTGTGCCACATAGTGGTGTTTTAAACATTTGTGAAAAATCTAGAAGCATAAACATTCAACAAAAAGGTTGTGTTCAACTTGAAAAAGAGAATTATGGACCTGTTCAGTTTAAAGAAGTTTATTTTTTTCTTGATTTACCATATAACCTGCTGTCTATGAGTTGTTTATTGAACAAAGGTTATCAGATTGAGAACTTGGGTGACAAGTTTCAATTTAAGAATTAAAAGAAGATAGTGTTTGATGGTATATTTAAGTCAAATTTTTTAGAAGAAAACATTCATATAGAAGGAATAAGTGTTTACTCATCTGTGGTACAAAGAAGATCAGGCCACAAAGGAACTGATGAGAACTGTGAAATTTGTAAACTAGGAAAGATGACTAGGAAAAATTTCTCTAAGAAGAGAGAAAGAACATAAGTAGTAGGAGAAGAATTCTCAATTGATTTGGCTGGACCATTGAATCCCATGTCTTTGGGAGGTTCAAGGTATTTCATCAACCTAGTAGAAACTGCTAGCAATTTTTCCTGGGTGAAGCCCATCAGAAATAAATCTGATACCACTGCTGAGTTGAAGTATTTATTTAAGAAATGGTAAAGACAAGGAGTCTTGAAGAAAATAAGAAGATTTGTAACTGATAGAGGAGGTGAATTTTTAGGAAAAGAATTTGAGGATTTTCTGAAAGAATATGAAATAGGACAAATAAAAACCATCCCTTGTACCCCACTGAAAAATGGAATTTTGGAAAGAATGAATAGGACTCTTATGGATAGATTCAGGACCATTGTGATAGATGGAAACTTGCCCAAGGCTTTGTGGGCTAAAATACTCTCGACAGTTAGTTATTTAAATAACATTATTGGTGAAGGCAAAGAATGCCTATATGAAATGTTTGTGGAGAAAGCTCCAAATACTAAGAATTCAAGTTTAATAGGATTTTTAGCCTATTATAGTGTGCATCATTATGGCAACTCTGGTAAATTGGATTTCAGATGTGGAAAAGGATTTTTTGTAGGAGATGAATATATGAGTACCTGATATAGACTTTATGACATTGAATACAGAAATATAATTAGGAAAACAGATTTTACATTTGAAGAAGAAGTGTTTACCTTAAAGAAAAACCATGATGATTTTGTTCATCCCCCAATTGAACACTTGAATAAAACCAAGTCAGAAGAATTAAGCAATGTGCATAAGGGGTAAGAAGATATTGTACAATCAGAAGAAAACCACAATGTGCATAAAGACCCCAAAGAGATTAATAAATCAGAAGATAATTATTTAGTCAAGGAAAAAGTGAAGTTAGTCAGTGGAATAAGGGAAAGGCTCACAGATATGGTGAATGGAAGGCACATTGTTCAGTTACTGATAAAATTGAAGAAGTTTTTCAAGAAGAACAAGATATAATTGCATTTAAAGCATCATTGGAGATGGAGAAAAATGTAGTTCCAAATAGCTTTAAGCAATCTATGAATTTTCTGGACAGGAAAAAGTGGAAGCATACCATGGTTGAAGAATTGTACTCATTGGAGAATAACAAATTATTTTAAGTCATAAGAAGAGAAGAGGTTGAAAAAGAAAAAACCTTAGTTGGAGCCAGATGTGTTTTAACACAGAAGTTTGATGAGTTGGGGCAGCTACAAAGATACAAAGCTGGGTGTTTAGCTCAAGGATTTAGACAGAAAGAAGGAATTTATTATAAGGAAAAATTCTCCCCAAATGGAAGATTATCAACTTTAAGATATTTATTTGCATTAGCAGCTCAAAGAGGTGAAGAGATAAGACAAGCAGATTTTTTCACACCAAACTTGAATGCTAGTTGAGAAGAAGATGAGACAGTCTATATTGAAATATCAGAAGTTTTCAGGAATGGCTTGTTGAGAAAAAGCCTACAGCATTTAGAATGAAGCATATAGATGCCTTCTTGAGGGGGGGGGTAATAATGAGTATGTACTCAAACTCAAGAAGTCATTACATGGACTGAAGCAAGCAGCAAGATCTTGGTATATTACAATTTCCAAGTGGTTGGATTAAAAAGGTTTTCAAACAAGTGAAGCAGACCCATGTTTATTCATTAATAATGGCGCAATTTGTTTTAAGTGGGTAGATGATATAATTGTCATTGGGCCAAAGAAGGAAGAATTACTAAATGAGATAAAGAAGGATTTAAAAATTAAGGACTTAGGAAAGGCTCAACATGTTTTAGGAATGAAGATAAAAATAGACCATGTGGGTCAATCAGAGTATACCAAAAACATTATGTTAAAGGATTAATCAATAAGTACAATATGGAAGATGCAAAGTGTTTTGGAACACCACTCCAATCTAATTTGAATTTGGAGAAAGCTACTGATGATTAAATAGAAGAATTTGAAAAATCAGGACTGTACTACAGAGAAGCTGTAGGATCTTTGAATTATTTTTCTCAATGTACAAAACCAGACATAACTTATACTGTAGGGATTATTTACTAACACTTGGAGAATCCTGGAATACAATATTGGAATGCATTCAAAAGATGTGTTAGATATTTGGAAAGAACTCAAAACTTAGGTCTTGAGTATTCTGCTGGAGGTGAATTTAACCTTGTGGGTTATTCTGACTCAAGTTGGGCAGAAGATGATTTGAAACAGTCAACAATTGGTTTTAACTATTTCCTTGGGAACAAGTTGATTTCTTGGAGATCAGAGAAGAAAGAAGAAATAAGTGTATCATCAACCAAAGCTGAATACAGAGATTATCTCTCTGAAGCTCAGGAGGCAAAATGGGTAAGAAAAATACTCTAAGACAATTATAAGCATCAAGATTATGCTCTAATCTATTCTGATAATCAAGGTGCCATAAAGTTGGAATGTAACTCAGTTTTTCACTCCAGACAAAACACATTGATGTTCATTACAACTACATAAGAGAAGAAGTAAATTATAAGGAAGTAGCATTAGAATATGTTCTTACTGCAGATATGAATGCAGAAATAATTACTAAAGTATTGGATAGAACCAAAAATATAAATTTTAACATAGACATGAATTTAATTCCCCCTACAGGATTAAGGGGGGATGTTGAGGATTTAATCCTTGTAGAGAGAAATAAATGTGAAAATATTACTTTCATCAATCCAAATTTATTACCAAAGGAAAAAGAAGTAAATTTGTATCATTATTGAAAAAAGAATTATGTAGATATGTTTAATAACATGAAAGTTATTTAAGATTTTATTCCTGTGAAAAACAAAACAAGAATTTCACATAGAATTAGCCTCAATTGGGTGACTCAAGCAGAGGAGCAGGATGATGGCTGCAATGGAGAAAAGAAAAGAAAAGAATAGATGAAACACAACTATTACTTAAGAATTAAATGAAGATAGCAAATGCTTAAAAGAAAACATACCAAGAAGTGAAAAGCCAAAGAAAAAGAGAAAAGCTGGAGGTCTTCAGGTACACCGCTAATCCAGTTGTAACACCAAGGAAAAGAAAGGTGTATTCCAAGTGGGCTTGGAATAAGAAGAACCACTCAATAAATGATGTTGAGCATTTCAAGTTCATAACAGTTCTGTTTGTTTCTCCAAGGAAAAGAATAAAGCATGGTGCTATTCTAGTTCCAAGGAAGAAAGCAAGATTGCTTTTGTCCTCTTGCTTTAAATAGTTTTTATCTCCTTTTCATCTTGTGTTTATAGTCTTTTGATGATTGGTACCTTCACTATAAAAGAACCACTCATCCCCCCCTTCATGATTTGTATTTACCCACTCATTTAATCTCATCCATTCATACACATTCCTTCACATCTTATTATCACATTGTTCAAATCCAATCAATATTTCTTTTAACTGTTAATACCTCTACTGACCAAATCACTGATTGCAATATTAAAATACTGAATTTCATGTTTCAAAAAAAAAGCTGAGAAAGAAACATGATTGAGAAAGCAGGTAATCCAACTATTATTTTACCTTCAAGTAATTAGATCAATGGTTCATGTGTGGGTTCCAGTAGGAGAAGATTAAGTGAATAGATAGTGCAATCAAGTAGGTTAAGTTAGTACCATTCCATACAATCCAAGCATCTGCACAATAAAAATTGGTTAATTTATTTTTCCAGTTGGGAGAATAATATATCAAATAACTAGATCTGTGATATATCAATTGGAATTCCAAAAAAGTTCAAAATTATCACATCTTACTATGAATCAAAAAATAGCTCCACATGTTTTTTAGCCTTTTAAAATCAAGATCAGGGCGCATCATCTTAAATTAAAAATTACAATAAACAAGGAGAAGAAGAAGAAGAAAAGCGGGGAGGGAAGTTGGATGAGTAAACAAGATGGAAAAAAGACCCTTATCTCCAGAGAACAGGTAGAGGGGATAACTCCAGATTTTGGGTTGTTCATTATGATTGATGCTAACTTGCAAGCACAAGGTGATACTAGACAAGGTAAGGACTCTTCTTTCCCAAGTTTGATATAGTCACTCACCTTCTGGGAAAGTAAATGGGTCAATACATCAGATCCCAAGGACCCAATTCATGATTCATGCCAGTCATCTACATTACACATTCAAATCATGTCCTTTTTTGATGGTGTAGATTATAGTAACTCTTTTAAGTCTGATAAAGCTACACTCCCACCCCATGGTTTGTGGTGATGATAAGTTGGAAGGTGAAGGTTGAGAGACTCAAAAAATAAATGATCAAGTAAGCATAAACTAGAGATTGATCAGATCAATGGAAAAGGTATTTTTTTGAGGGGAAGGAGATGATGATCAAAAGAGAAATTGGAGGCAGACAGTCAGTATGGTTGTCACTCTATTGTTTATATGGTCAATTGGATGAATCTTGTCATCTTATGAGGATGAGGAGGAGGAGGATGCTAATGGAGTGGTGTTTGGGTGTTTTGCATTTTAATGGATGATGATGCATAAATGGCAGATTTGGTGTTTGAAATATGCCATTTTCATGAAAACCACCATTTTGAAATACACTAGTTAGAGGGTATGTGTATTTCAGAAACATGCCATTTTTAATGGCAGGTTTGATAAATCTGATACAATTATTTATGTGTGGGAAGAGATTTGAATTGCATAAGGATAATCACTGATATCATCTTCAAATTTTTATTTTACTTCATCTTTCATTGAAGCCAATAATTTATGAATAATAACACAGCAGAAAATCTAGTTGATGAGCATCATAATTTCTTTGGACTTTTGAGGCTAATTCCATATCCCTCATAATTTGAATCAACTGTTTTTTAGAATTTGAATTGCTTTTTCAAAGTTCAAAAATTATTGAGCTAGATGATATTTGAGCCCAGACTGATCTTTATGATCAGGAGCATGATTCTGGTATTCTGGGACAAAATATTTTATACTGGTTTGAGCTGAGGTTTTTGGGATATCCTGATCATAGTCAAAAAGAGTTCTGAGGATCTTGAGAAATATGAATTGGGTGTAAAATATTTCATTCATGAAATGAACCTGTAAGGTCAACATGGATTAAAAATAAAATTATTTTTTCTATAACCCATAATTTGAAAAAAAATATAGTATCCTTTCAGAAATGAAAAAGAAGCTTGATTTTTTTTATTATTCAAGAGATTAAAAGAATGTATTTATTTCATTTTCTTCCTTTCAAAGTAGTTGTTTCCATCAAGTTTTCATTTTTTTTTGAATCAAGTGGATTATTTTCCCATTAAAAAATCTAATAAAAAATTTAAATACTTCCATCTCCATGAACTAGTATATCTCCTTTGATTGTTACTTGGTTTGAAAAAAAAATTCTGGGAAAAAAAAACCTAGCGTATCTGTTATAAAGACTTTTGCATATAACTGGAATTTACTATATTAAATTGATGAATTATTTTTTATGATTAATGTAAAGGTGCTTCAATCCCATCTGAGACAAATAATTGAGTAAAAAAGCAAGTTGGATAGCTGGATTAGGTTGTGAATCCTGTTTATTAGTCTGAATGATTTAATGGTTCTTAATGAACTCCTCATGGAGAAGGCAAAAAAGTAGTTTGAAATATTTTCTGAAGCCTTATCTCAGGGGGGATCCAGATTTTTTGCCTTGGCCTTATGGAATTGTGAGGAGTTTTTATTCTGGGGACCAATTATTTCTTTTCAGGTAGAATTTTCACATTTAAAAGTTTATATTCCAAATTAAATTCTGAATGAGAGTAATAAATTATGAATATTTCTTTAGATTGAATTTTGGTAGGATGGGTTTTAAATTCTTGGATTGGCCATTTTGATGAGATGGAGTGATTATTATTGGGCTTGTGAGAGGTATGGTGATCTTTGGTGTGTGTTGGATGATGGGATCAGGCTGGAGTTTTTATATTGAAGTATTGATGGATGATAATGAAAAATGGAATATCTGATGTTGGAAACCTTGCTTTCCTATGAAACATGCTGTTTTAAAACATGCCATTTAGGTTGTATTCTTATTTCCAAAACCTCCCATTTCTAATGGAAGGTTTGGTAAAAAAGAATTTGGGTCTTTCCAACAGTGAATTAGCTCCCTCTTTTATTCCCCAAATAGGTTTTATAAAATGTAGAAAACCTGCCATTAGAAAACCAAAAGTCTTTTTTTAGAAAAATCACAATTACAAATGGTGGATTTCTGAAATACACATATCCCTTAAATGGTGTATTTTAAAATGAAGAATTTTGTAAAAACAGGGGATACCAAAAATCAAACCCATCACATGCGCATCACCATTCATCAAAATAAAAAAAAATCCATCCAAATATCAAAAAATAATCAACCATCATTAAATACTTGATCATCTAACTCCTCATCATCTACCAATCTCAAAGTTCTTCCATGGAACCAAGCATGGGCTTCACCATCAAACAAAAAACATTTAATTGAAGCATTTGGAAGGAAATGGAAACAAAAACCAGCAATTCATACTTGCATAATCAAAATTATCCTCTTTGAGACCAATCAATGCTCATACAATCCTCAATCTGGAATCCAAAACTTTAAATCTTTCAACTTGATGCCCAAAAACTTAGCTATAAGCTTGGAGAGCAAACTTTTTTTTTTCAAAAAAAAAATTGAAATCACCACTGCTCTCCCTTCAAAAAAAAATTGGCCTCCCTATTCATTTTTCATTCTTCTATGCTTTTTCTTGGATTATTATGCATTTTCCAGCCTATTTCAACCAATAGTAGTCCCATTCTAAAACTTTTCCATCTCTGCGTATTCAATAATGCCATGACAGGCCCATTAAACTAGGGGATGTGGTTCTTTAAAAAGGATGGATGAGCTTCCAATGTTACAGGAATCCTCTGGCCATGAAATTTTTGGTCTGAAAACTGAAAATAGTAAAATCATTTCAAGATCATTACCTATATTATTCATAAAAACCATAGAAAACCCTATGCTTATATTCACGCTCCCAAAGTTGGTTTTTCTTCTTTTCTTTCTTTTCTTTTCTTTTCTTTTCTTTTCTTTTCTTTTCTTTTCTTTTCTTTTCTTTTCTTTTCTTTTCTTTTCTTTCTTTTCTTTTCTTTTCTTTTCTTTTCTTTTCTTTAATTCAATCTTATATTCTTCCATTGATTTTGTTTTTAGATTATGCATATTTTTTGAACTCTCCAGTTTACTCTTTGTCAATATCTTCCAATTTTTTATTTTTTACCCTTTCCTTTCTTGTAAAGACCTTTGGGTTCTCTTGATATTATTGAATTGTTTGTCTTTATATCTTGTTGAAAGTCTTTCAAAGAAAATCCAAGCTTCTACCAAAAAGTAGAAGTTTTGTTGTTGAATCATTATTTATTTATTTTTTGGTTGTTTTTGATTTCAAAGGAAGCATGATTCTTTCAAAAAATAGTAAAATTGTTTGAACAAAATCATTTATTATGCTTTCAGGGTGTCAATATCACCTAAGGGAAGGTATTTTATTGAAACAAGAACTTTTTTACTTAGATTCCTTGAAAATTGGAAATCAATACCCAAATGAGAAGTAATGAACTTGTTTTGATTATATATATCCAACTCTTTTCCTTTTTTCCTTTTTCCTTTTTTCCTTTTTTACTTTTTTACTTTTTTCCTTTTTTCCTTTTCCTTTTTCCTTTTTCCTTTTTCATTTTATGATTTTTTTGGGTTTTTTTTGGGGGGTTGGGAGAGTATTAAAGAGGTCTTTGTTTGAGTCTTGAAAGTTTTAAATTGGTGATTTCCAAAAATAAGAAAACTAAGAGTACATGAATGAAGCTTCACTAAGATTTTCAAAATGTTTACATAGTTACTGGAAACAGGATAATTCTGAGCCAGGAAAGAAATCTAAACTAGGAGAAGAAACAGTTTCCACAGAAATTATGAGGGAAGACACAGCTATCAAAATGAGAAAAAACATTGAGTGGTCAGGGGTGCCCTGAAATGTGGATGGGGATGTGTGTGTGGTTAGCTCCTAGCCAATCATATTGTTTCACCAAGAGCAGAGAATTATTTCATTGCTGAAAGAGGGAAGAGTTTGAGATTCAAGAAGGTTTAATAGCTGTGAATGGATTTAGACTTAGGCTGTGGCAGAGATGGAAATTTTTTCAATGGAGCTGTTAATGAATGAGATTACAATTGTGTATGAGGATGAAAGGTTTTCAATTCTATATTTGAAATTCTGAATGAAATTAGAGCATCTATTTCTCATAGAGAAAGAGAATGAGCTTACATAAGGGAATAAGGCCTGATTTTGTTAGTGGCCATTGCATTGCCTGATAAAAAATCCTGTTTCAGGGCTTTTGAAAAGGATTATTGAGGCAGGAATATTGGTTAACAAACAGCTTAGCAGTGTTTTGATTTTGATTTTTGAGAGAGCTTTCCTGCAAAAGTTAGAGTTGGTGTCCTATTCATGGTTCATTCTCATTCCTATGCCATGAATATTGCCTGACTCTGATCCCCTTGACATCATGAAGCTGCAGACAGTTACCATGGAAACGTTTTTTTTTGGAAGAAAACACTTGGAATCTTTGTTACCAGCTTAAATTTGCATTTGAGTGTTTGAAATCTATGTGATCTTGATTGGAGTGGAGGATGATGATTCTGATGGTGCTTGGAGTGTTGATTATGATTGATATTCTTTCTCAGAGCTTGTTTGTGTGATGTTTTGTGGGTAGTTGTTGGATTTTTTGCTGTTCTGGGGTGATTTCTTGGACTCTGTGAAGCTTTGGAAGTGTTTTTATTTGAGGTGATAGTAGTTTTAGGACTTTGAAGGGGATGGATGAGGATTTAGGGATGATTACAGTGGATGATAAAGTGTCACACTTTGAGCTTAGGATTATTTTCCTCCCACTTTGACATACCCTTTTCCTCAGTACCATCTACCTCAGTCCATAAGCGTGAAAAACTAGAAGCACAACATCAATGGTGCCTTCTGCTTATCAAATCTTGCTTGCATAACAACCTTCCA
>CM062647.1:15056578-15106578 GCA_025617555.3 Puccinia polysora
GATACAATGTACAAGCTTTCCAAAAAAAACAATGTATCATTATAAGATTTGATATGTAATTATATTCTATGTTTGCTGTTAGAAAATTAGGGCATATTGGAGTTAAGCAAACCCGCCATTTTTTAATGGTGTGTTTCAAACCAAATCAGCCATTTAAAACCTAACATTAAAAATAAAAAAAAACCCACTTATTTCACATGAGACATGTCAGATTTAACTGGAAATAAGTGAGTTCTTTCAAGTAAAGTGTATAAAGGCTTCCACCACCTGTCCACTTCATACACCCCTGGTTTTCCACCTCCAACCTTGGAAAAATTCTACCTCCAACCTCATTGGAACAAAATTTGATTCATTGCTCTTCATTTCTTCATCAGTATCATCATCACTTCATCACTCTCATCACCTTATTGCTTTTATCACATCCAGCTAAATCTCATTCACTTTATTGCTTTCATCACATCCAGCTAAAGGGAAATCTCATTGCATCATTATCCTCATCACTCCCTCACCCTCATAGCTTTATTGCTTTCATCACACACTAACTCTCATTGCTTTATCCCTCTTGTCACTTCATCACTCTCATCTCTTGCTATCCTCTTTGCTTCATCACCCTCATAATGGCCCCTCAGCAATTCCCCCCCACAAGTCCACTAAAAAATGCAATGGACCAAAGAAAACATCCCAAAGGAACTCAACATCCAAAAATACCCCCTCCATCAGCTTCCAAAGGCTCTAGTCAGCTCAAGAGAGCTGATCACATCATCCTGGTAAACTGGCTCAAAATTCCTTCCAAATAAAATGCTTGCTTTGGATCCAACAATGAAACATGCATTGGCCAACCTCCATCCTCTAAGGTCAATGGTTTGGTTATGATGGTCAATTAACTCAAGAATAAAACAAAAGGTAGGCTGGATCTTTCATCCAAACAGATGAGGGAGCAATTCAAGAATTATCAAGCCAAGTACAAAAAGGCCCACTTCATGTCAATCTCCACCAGCTTTGGTATCACCAACTCCAACAAAGCAAGGGAATCAACTCAGTGGTTGATAATTTGGACTCTGTTTGTCCTTTTTATATTTGAATGGATGAAATCTTTGGAAAGAAGGCAAACATCACCCCTCTAGCTGCTTTTGACACCCAAAAAAACCTGATTCAGTTGATGCCAAAGACTTGCCTGGGGAAGCTCAGCCTAGCAATGAGGACCTTGATGAAAACTTTGCCTTTGAGTGACCCCCATCTAATGCCAAGGAGGATATTCAAAAAAAATCAGCTCCAATCACGTCTAATTCCGCATTGATTGATGAGTCAAACCCAAACTTGGACCCCTCACTTGCTTCTTTTGATTGCTCTCTTCCTGGGGTGGAAGAACAGCAGAACTTGGCCAATGGGGAGGATGTCATTCCTGTATCACCATTGCCATCAACATCTGTTCAAGTAAGGAACCAAGTTCTTTTCTCTCCTGTCTGCTTAATCCTGACTGATTTAGATTCCAAAGAAACAGGCTCATACATTCATGAATGGCTGGAAACTCAAGCCAATGGGGCCTCCCACATCCCCTTCAAATGAGAGCAATGATGTTCCCACACAAACCTCCTCTGCAAAGGGAAAGCAGAAGGCCTCCAATTCCATCAACACCAACCCCAATAGTATTCAAAAGAGGAGAAACACTTCAAATTTTTTGGGCTTTGAGGAGATCATGGAGAAGCAAGATTGAAGTAAGCCCATTGGATTCTCCTTGCTTTCAAACTAAAGCTCATTCCTATACCCCTCTGAAAAACAGTGAAATCAAAAATTGAATCTGAAAAACATCAGTTTGAAAAGGAGAAGTGGGAGATTCTGTTGAATAGCTGAGGATATCCAGAGATGAGAGTTAGAACAGAAGGATGAATTTCATAGTATGAAGATGAGAAAAAAAATAAAATAGGAAAGACTTACCTGAGGATGTCCAGAGATGAGAGTTAGAACAGAAGGATGATAGAAGAGTCCATCTTTCTGACTCCCACTCTGTCCTCAGGTATAGGCAGATTTGATGAGTTTCACAAACAGTGTGACCTGACAAATAGGAGAGCACGCCACATAGATGTGAGAAGCAGACTGATGAATGACAACAAAAGGAGGCTTGATAGATGAAATGAAATGGTCTAGACAGAATGGAATGAAGAATGGAATGATAGAAACAAGATGGAAAGAAAACAAAGAGATTTATAAAGAACATAAAATGAGGAAATACAAGTACTCCAACAGATTCAACTGGCTATTGATTTGCAAAAGCAGAAAGACAAGAGTTTGGCTCATCAACAAAAATGGGATGCCAAGTGGAATTTGAAACAGGCTGAGCTAGAATTTCAAAAAGAGGAAAGGGAGAAGGATCAACAGCAAGCACAACTGGAAATGGAGAGGGAATGACTGTCAACAGAAAAAAAGGATAAGTGGTCAATGGCTGTGGCATAGATTGGTAGCATTAGAACAGTATATTAATCAAAGCAGATTACTCAAATGCTGGGCTTGTAAATATATTTGCTTTGATGAAAAACTTAAAAAGAAAAAAAAATCATTTTTGATTAAAACAATGCTTAAAACTATTTTTAACCCCACCAATTAAAAAATATTTTTTCTTTTTCTTTTTCTTTTTCTTTTTCTTTTTCTTTTTCTTTTTCTTTTTCTTTTTCTTTTTATTTATATTTTTTTCCTGGAGTATATTTTCCCACTCCCCAAGTCCCTGCAAGTGTTTTGAGTTCTTTTGTTGATTTGCATTGACATTGCCATTCTTGTATGAGTGTCAGTCTCCACAGCAGGAAAAGTACAGTGCTTGTACTTATTGGCTACCCAAACCCTTTTCACTATACCTTTTTGATTGAAATCAAATTCAAAGCCAAGTTCAGGAAAAACAAATTGTCCATTGGATACTTCATATTCATGCATAGTTTCAACAAGTTTTCCATTTGATTTCTTGGTTGGAACTGCAAGTAAAAAGGAATACTCAGAGATGTCACCTTTGTCAATGTGAGGTGAGTTGTAAAAAGAGTTGGATGTGAAAGTGAAATGCAGAGAGCAGTCAAAGGGAGTAGGCCAAGAACCAAATTCAAGTGATGAGAATGAGGGGATGCGGTTTTCCTTCATCATTTCACTGTTTGATTCAAAGGGAAGTCTGGCCAAATTGCGAAAAAATTGACCTAAAATTGAAGAGAATTTTTCAGCCTTAAGATTGAGGAAAGCATACTCTTGAGGGGAAGATTGAATAGATGATTTCTTCACATAGCATCCAAGTAACTCAAAGGGGTCCATTGATTTTTTCCATCCAATTGCCCACATTTTTCCACCCCAAGATCTTGAGGGACCAACAGTGTTGACAAATTTTGTCAACTTGTGAAGGAAAGTTGTCACAAAGTTGATTTCCTTCTTGTCTTGGTCAGAAAGTTTCTCCAATGGGACAAATTCAGTTATTGCAACAAGAATGTTGTGATCAGATTTATTGAGAACAATTAATCTGCCATTTCTGAAGAAATGGCATTGCTTGATTGTCTGCTTGGCATGTTCAAACTCAGTGGGTGAGGGTTTTTGATTTTCCTTTTTTTTTGCCAGTGATGGCAGGATAAAGATCCAAAGGTTGTAGTTTCCATCCTGACCATACAAAATTTTCATGGATTCCCTTCTCTGCAAGTTCCAAAGAGATTTCTGATGCCCTCATTTGATTCCTGTTTTGCTTCAAAGCCCTCTGCTTGCCACCTCTCTTTATGTTTTTCACCTCATCTACTTCCATCTTGTTCCCTCCAAGGCAAATTCTCTGCTTGGGGTGAGGATCAAGAAGGGATTCAATTTGGAGTTTAAAATTGTAAGTGCAGTGGGAGAAGGGATGGAATTGAAGCAAAAGGGGTCAAAGAAGGGTTACAAAAAAAACCCATGTCAGTCACATGATCACCAAAAAAAAAATAAAAATAAAAAAATAAAAAATCACTGGGCGTGGGCATGAGCTAATTGGGCCAGGCTTATTTCCAAAAAAAAAAAAGTTAATGTCATCACCAAAAAAAAAAAAAAAAAAAAAAAAAAAAAAAAAAATTAACAGGGTGCAAGCAAATTGGGACGGGCTTTGGGGTGGGCCTTGGGTTGGGCTTTGGGCTGGGCTAGGTGTGCCAGGGGGGATGGCGCCCAGCAGCAAGGCAAGGGAGGGGGGTGGCTTGCGGGGGATCAAGGGGGGCGGCGGATGAGAGCAAGGCGGGGGGAGGGGCTGGCAAGCCTAGGGAGACCAAGGGGGGGGGGGCAAGTGGGGGCGGGCAAGGAGGAGCAAGGGGGGGGGCAGAGCAATTGCCGGCAAGGAGGAGCAAGGGGGGGGGGCAGTGAGCCAAGGGCAAAGCAAGGGGGGGCTGGCAAGCCAATGGTGGAGCAAGGGGGGGGGCAGAAAGTTGAGGGAGAGCCAAGAAAGGAGGAGCAAGGGGGGGCCGGCAAGCCAAGGGCAAGCCAAGCAAGGAGGAACAAGGGGGGGGGGGGCGGCAAGCCAAGAAAGGAGGAGAAAGGGGGGGGCAACAAGCCAAGGGGAGCGGGGGGTGGCAAGCCAAGCAAGCAAGAGCAAGGAGGCAAACCAAGCAAGATGGAAGGGAGACCAAGGGAGGGGGGAGAGGGGGGGTGTTGGTGAGGGAGTGGGAGGGAGTTAGAGGGGGTGAGAGGGAGGGAAAAGGGGAATGAGGAGGAGGGAGGGGGGAGCTTACCTGGGGCATCAACCAAGGGGGTGGGGGCCTGAATGGGGATGGAGGTGGATGAATCAAAGGATGAGCATTGGATGATGGGGAGGATGAGGAGGAGGATGAGTTGTAGGGGGGGGGGAAGCTTACCAGGGTTTCCAACCAAAGGAGGAGGGGAGGTGGTGGGTGAGGTGGAGGTGGTTGGTCAGGAGGAGGAAGGAGTGGACCACCCAGTGGTTTAGTGGGGTGAGGTGGGGTGTTTGGAAGTTTCGAGTCTGTTTTGCCTAGGTCCACCCCACCAAATGAGAAAAAAAAAACCAACTCAGCCTAGGAATGTTGGGTGAACATCCAAAACCAAAAAAATTTGGTGAAGCAATTTTTTACCTAATTCAAAATCAAACATTACTCATTAAAGTAAGCAAGGGTGAGAGGAATAATTGTTTTTCTCATAGAAGAAGATGAGGGACAAGATGAGACAGGGATGAATTAAGGCAGATAAGGAATATCATCTTCAAATATTTTGTCCCATTCATCTTTGATGTCAGCCAAAAGATTGTGAAGGATTACACAAGTTATGATCCAGTTGATGAGGAACTTCATTTCTTTGGGGTTTTGAAGCTGGTTTTGAATTTCCCTTAAGCTGGCCCATCTTCCTTTCAGGAGTCCTATGGCATGCTCAATCCAAACTTGTGATTGGGCAAGGTTATAGTTGAAATCAGTTTTTCCTTGACTGTTGGACAAAAAATTCTGGTATGCTGGAACCACATATTTCCAACTAGCATAAGCTGAATTGGCCAGAAGGTATTGATTTTGGTCAAAGTAGTTCTCTGGTTGTTGGGAAATCCACATCCAATTGAAAACAGGTGAATCATGACAAGAACCCAGAAGGCCAGCATGGAGGGATATGAACTTCTTGTTGTTATCCCAAACAAGTTGTAGTGCAACAGAGTATCTATAAAAACAAATAAAACCAATTTGGTCAGGGTATTATCAAAGGCTTTGGAAAGGAAATGAATCAATTTCCTTTTCTTCAAATCAAAATGGTGGTTGCCATCTAGCCTGGGTTTCTGACTCAAGGGGATGGTGGTTCTGTCAAAAAACCCAATGAAACCAGGAAAGCCTTCAGTCTCCATTACTTGAGATATCTCCTTGCGTTCTTGTTTTCTTGGCCAAAAAAGGACTGAGCAACAGAAAGATAGGATAGCAATCATGACTCTTTTGGTGTATGAGTCAATGTTTCCATAACCTACTGAGAATAGATTTTCTAATCAATGGATTGCTGCCCCATTTCCATTTGATCCCAATCTACAAAGAGCAACAGCCAGTTGGATAGCTGGATTGCGTTGAGGATTCCAAGGATTGTTCTGGAAGATGTGGTGGTCTTCAATATTCTCCAAAAGTTTTATGAATGAAGGCAATAGAGTTCAGAACAGTTGCTGGAAGCTTAAGTTTTGGAGGAGATGAAGCTTTTGCATTTCATACATAGGGTTGTGGAGAGTTTGTCTTCTTGGAACCATGTATTGCTTTTGTAATAGAGAATTCAAATCCAACCAAGTTTATTCCAAATTGGAGTCTGAATCAGAGTCTGAATGGCAGTCAAATACTAACAAAAGTTCAGTCATCTTTTTTGCATTTTCAACTTGCCACTGGGAAGTTTGATGGGACATGTTGAGAAAGATGGTAATTTGATGTGGGTTGATGAGATGATGACAGTACTTGTGTGAACATGGAGATGTGAAGCAATGGAGATGAAATGTGTGTGATGTGATGGAGATGGGATTGGTATGGATTTGCTGACGTGGATGGGTGTTTTGGATCTGATGGATGGTGGATGGATGATGATGCATAAATGGCGGTTTTAATGGAGGTTTTGTTGTTTGAAATATCCCATTTTCATGAAACCCTCCATTTTGAAATACACCAGTTAGGGGGTATGTGTATTTCAGAAACCCAACATTGAGAATGGCAGGTTTGATAAAGAAAAAAAGTGGTTTTCTAATGGCAGGTTTGCTAACTCTGATACGCCCTATTATTGATAGAAATAATTCAAATATATTGAGCTAACTTGTGGCAACATTTCAATATGGAATTCTAATTTCAGGGAAAGATACCTATTGTATGGTACTTACTATATCTTGACTTGTGTAATTATAGTGATTTTTTGTTATGATATGGCCAATGTCTCTAATTCTTTATTTGAAAAAGTTGTTTGCACCTAAAGTGGTTTATTAAAAGTAGGATCTAGTATACTTATAATTCAACCAATATCTGTATCAAACATTTACCCCAGGCCTGATGGTTTGTCCATAATTGTGAAGTTTAAAACTTGGTACTGATGTGCGTCTTCAAGTTCATTTAAAATTATGGCTGAGACTAATTGATCAATTTTCTCAGGGTATCTTGAATGCTAATTGATTCCAAGACCAAGATAATATTGAAATGGGGAATGACCCATTTTTAAAATTAAATTTTGTATACATATGTTATGAACTTCAAAATTCCATTCCTGGTTAGATAATCAAGCAGGAGGTTAATTTTCAGATTCAAAAGCTAATAGATCAAGTCTGGATTTTAACTTGGAGCTTTTCCAGGCCTGATTTCAGACTTAAAATTGGGCCAACTGGGTTATCCTTCATGGAAAGGAATTTTGGTAGTCTGGCATAGAACTGGACCAAAAAAATTGAATCTTGATAGATTTGAAACATATACCATGGACCCAGAAGAAATATTGATTGAAGGGAAACAGATTCTCCCAAACCATTGAATTTGCCATAAAGCAACTCTATTGAACATAAGAAAAATGGCTGCACCTGGAACTTTTTTTGGTTTGATTTTGACTCTGAGAAAAATCTGTTTCTAACTTAAGTAAGAACCTAAGAAAAGTCTTTTGTACCAGTCCTTGATTATTCCAAGTAATTCTAGCTTATGCACATAATACAAAATATATGGACTTATGCGAAATTTCAATTCTATTTGATGAAGAGATTTGACTATACCATTGATAAAATTTGTTTTATTTTGATTATGTATTAGATTTAATGAACATTTGGTGCTTTCTGTCACATTTTCATGTTTATTAATATTTTAATCAATTCAATGTTCAAAAGGGAAAATGAGATATTCCAAAGGTACAATTTTTTCCATTTTTTGAAATAAATATGTTTTTGTTTTAATTTTGAATGCTTTCATGAATTTTCAGTTGAATCATTCTTTGATTGATTGAATTATTTTTTTATTAGTCATTTTCTTCCCTGTTGATGTTAATTTTGTGAATTTTTCAATTCAGGAAATGTTAAATTTCCCACCCTGTGGTTGCAAAAGGGTGCAAAACTCCATTGGCAACCCATCTGAGTTGCAAATGGCTGTTTGCAAACCATTTGAGTTGCCAATGGTCCTTTCAAACCTTTTGTTATTATATATATATATTACTTTTTTTATCTATTATTTCTTTGTTTGATTTTAATAAAAAATGAAAACAAGTTAATCAATTGAATTAAAAATATAAATAAATAAAATGAAATCAACAAAGAAAAAATAAATTAATTAATTTGATTAAAAGGGTGATGATAAATTCACAACCCCCAGTCGTGTGGGAGTCGTATAGGGACCTAAAAAACCCATTTGAAGCGTGGGGGCCCATAAAAAACTCCAAAGGATTGTTCCAAACACAAATATTTAGACCCATGTACAGGGGTATATGGCCCCCGGGGTTTGCATACGTTTGGAACTGCCCTGTGAATAAAGAAAAATAAAAATTTTGAAATTTGAAAAAAATAAAAAAATGTGCCCAAAACAAATGCAAACAAATGGAAAAAGATAAATACAATACATCCCTCAAATAAAATACAATACAATGTGATGTTTGAATTAGATACAATCAAATACAAAAATCAATATGATATTTGAAGACAGAGATGGGGGGTGGTATGTCCGCTGGTTACCCCCCCCATGTGAGGATGAGACTGGACCCAGTGGAGTCCTGGGTCCCACCAATTTTCATTTGTTTATTTTAGTTTTTCATTCTTTTATTTTTTTTTTGGCACACAAAGGTTGGTAGGCACATGGAATGCTACATGACTACATTGGAGCTGTGTAAAACCCCACATGACTAAAATGTAGTCGTGTTTGGTGCTAAAAAACTACAAAATTTTGTGTGGGGGCTACACAAATCAATAAGAGTCATGTAGTGTGCCTCACAGCGCTTTGATTTGTGTACACAACTCAAATGGGTTAAGAATTTAACATTGGGTGATGATAAATTCATGGCTCAAATGAGCCGTGTACACAACTCATTTGAGCTGTGTGGCATGGCTACACAACTACATTTGAGCTGTGCAGAGCTCCACACAATTTGATTTTGGTCGGGCTGTACTCAACATGGCACCGGACTGCCATGTGGGGGCTACACAACTAAATTCAATCCATGTAGAGCCCCACACGGCTCAAACGTAGTTGTGTTGATGTGCCACACTACCAGCCCAACCACATTTGAGTCGTGTGGGGCTCTACACAGCTTGAATGTAGTCGTGTAGCCATGCCACATGGCTACAAGTCTGGTGGGCCAAAAAAAACTAAAAAAATTAAAGGGTCTAAAATAAACTAAACAAAAATACAAAAAAAAAACATAAATAAACCAAAACATCAAAAAGGTTGATTTTTTGGTTAAAAAAAACAAAAAAATAAGAAATAAAAGAAAAAATAAGTAAAAATAAATAAATAAATAAAAACTGAAGACAAACAACCGGTTGTCTTCAGATTCAAGTAAAAAATTCAGGTTCAACTTGTGTTAAGCTGATTCCATCACAAGCTTAACACAACTTAAGCTTGTGATGGGACCAGCCCAACACAAGTTGAACTGACTTACCATGAAAATCTCATTAAAAACACTCATCATAATGATTTTAACTCAAAAAACTCAACATAATGATGTTCAAAATGTGATAAACCTTTATATTAATAGAATTAAAATATCAGCATGTTAGACCAAACCCAAATGATCAAATCAATCTATAAGTTAGAATAAAAATCAAGTTGATCTTTGAGGTGATCAACCCAAAAAGCTGCTTTTTTAGAAATCATGGAACATGGTTTGGAAACTATGGGCGGGATTGGAAACACATCACCCTTAAGTACAAGCTGGACCCAATGGTTATTGTTAACAAAGCAAATGAAAATAGGATCTGATTGTTCTTTTACACCCATTTTCATAAGAGTAAAAGTACAAAATGAATCCAATGAAATGAAAAATATTGGTCTTCCATAAGTATCAGCTATTATTTGACCCATGTCAAGCTTTGAAAGCTGTTTTTAATAGGGAATCTTTTCATTGATGTAATGAACATCAAGTCTTTGTTCTATCTTTTCAACATCTTTACTTCCACCAAAGATCTTAGAATATAAACCTTTATTTTCCCTCAATGTTTCAAGCATTTATTTCCAAAATTTAAACCATCCATTGTATTCATACCCAAGTGATTTAGAAATGACTATAAAACCACAATTTCCATCACCAACTCAGTCCTAAACCTCACCCAAGAACTTATGTAAGTTCTCAGGTATTTGATTGAGGTAATCCACTTTCTAAAATCAAAAAGTTGCTAGCCAAAATTCTAACCTCATTCAAGGAATCACCACTCATCAAAGATGAGATTTTGTTTGACTTCTCCATTGCATCTGCTTCATCCTTTGAAAAGGAATCTGATTCCAATGGCACCAAAACCAATGAATTTTCAGTCTCTTCCACTGAACTATGAAATTCAGATGAAGATTCTGACTTGGACTATAATCATTCCTCAATCAGTCAATTAAACCCAAAAAATGAACCTTTCACAAAAGAAAAGACTTACAATCATTTGTCTTTTCTTCTTTGGTGCCCTTCTACTTCTCTTTTCCTGCTTAATTTCCTTTTCAATGTGTTCAAATTGAGAAGTATCTTTCTGGGTATCTGTCAATTTCGGAAGGCCTCTGCTTGATTGTAAGACTTTAGGTTCAATTCTTGGCTTTGATTGATAATTGGCAATCTCCTTCATCAAGTGCTTCAACAGCCTGCAATAATCTTGATCAGGATGATTCAAGATAATTGCATTGAGCTTCTCATGTAACTGAGAATCTTTGAGCAGTTCATCAACATCAACCTTCAAAAATTCAAAGGGATCAAATATTATTCAAGTAGGAATCATCATTTTAGTCAAGTATGAATCATCATTCAAAAAGCATTAATCACAAAGTGATTTGAACAATCCAACTTAAACCAACTTACAGAACTAGAACTGCAAGGCTTGTAATCCAACCTCCACTGAGGATGAAAATCTTCAGGCACAACAGAGCCTCTTGAAACTAGTAAGTCACCTATTTGGTGTAAAAAGGGAAAAACCATAGTCATTGAGTATGACTTGGTGCACGCTTCCCCATAATTTTTCTGCTTAAAAATCTCTAATTGATCCCCAAAAAGTTTTATTGCTTGTAAAAAAACCTTTTATCCCAATGGTAAAAGTTCAGTTGGAAGAACTATTCTAATCTTTATTCAAAAGTTGTAAAGGGCAGCCTGAACCAATTTAAGTTGATTGGAAACTGTGCCCTCTAGTTTTTGCAAAAAAATACAACATGTTTCCCAAAGAGTTTGCAAGGAATTGTTTTAGAGTAGCATGGGCCCCTTCAACATGAGACTTTGTTTGATTTCCAAAGTCAGGGTTTTTGCAAGTCTAAGCCTTTACAAACGTCTCTTTGAGATGGAAGATATTATGATCCATATACTTGAGTACATCCTCACTGTCTTCCAAGAAAAACTTTATACAAGTCTTAATGTAAGCAACCCAAAAATAGGAAGATTAACAGTAGAGGATGTGATTTGGCACTTACTCTAAGTGCTGCATGATTGAACTCTGCCTCCTCCTTGATTTTTGAGGCCCCATAATTAGCTCACAGAGACATAAAGCTTTGACACCCTTCAACTTCATTATTTAAGCGCACTTGACAGTTTGCTTGTATGTTTTTAGATAAGTTCCATTGACAGCATTGTCTTGTTGAATCAGGGAATATTTTTTCTAGAGCACAGATCAAAGATTTTTAACAGTATGTCACAAGGAATTTGGGAAGTCTATCAGGATCATAAGCCAACTCCTTTAGGGCATTTAATGACCAACTGTAGAACTCAAACATTTCTCTTGCTATAAAAACAAGAGCTTTTGTGAAATTTTTCTGGTTGGAAGTAATTCCTACAATTTGCAATAGGGGGATCTTGTACTTATTTGTCTTAAAAGTACAATCCATCATAGCTATATGATGGAATTGCTTACAAAGCTTGTATGACTTGGGGTGAGCCAAGAATAGGGCCTCCAAGTGACCCTCTCCACTGAATTTTGCTTGATGAACCCAACCTGAATTACCAAGTTGTTCAAAGAGGACCTCCATAAAACTTTTTCCCTTCAGTTTGGCCAGCGCTACCTTACACTTAATGTTATAGATTTTTTGGTCATCAAAATATTTGCCACCATCAATCTTGCTCAATTTTCTTTTGAGTTGAAGTGTATTGAGTCCATCATTCATGCCTTCTTTTGGATTGTCTATGGATACCCCAGAAATTCTCCTCAAGTGAGGATGAACTGAGGGGTGTGGAGATGGTTCATGGTTATTTTGATCATCCTTGTAGGAGATTTGCCATAAGGGGTCTGCCTTTGTGTGACTAGCACGGATTAAAAACTTGCACCCAACCTTCCTTGTGTGAGTTTGCCTTGACTGTTTGGGGATCAATTGCCAGGAATACAAACCATGTCTATCAGAGGCTAAATCCACATATTTATCACACTTTGAGTTGAAACCTGTCAAAGCGTAACCATGCTTGATTGCCCATGTTTGACAACAAGTTTATGCCTCTTCCCTAGTAGGAAAAGCTCTCACAGGAGGTGAGGCAAGTGGATCTTTCATAGTTAAATAGTCATAGTTACAGTTTCATGGTTATATTGATGGCATGCACTCCATCAGTTTCAATCAAATAAAATCAGCCAAAGACCAGAGTAACATAAAATTTTACTCACAACGAGAGGTAGTTTCCATTTGTGACATATTTTGTTACTCAATTGTCATCCTCAATGAGGATGAAATTGGGGCTTCAAATTTTTCATTACCCAAATCCTTCTTTTCCGCAGCTTTTTTCATTGCACTAATGTATTCCTTGAACACGGCCATGTTAAAAGGAGGGCTTCCACTTTTGTAAAAATGCAAGAAAAATGCAATGCAACTTTGGTATTCAATCCAACTTTCAATTGAACAACTACCAAGTTTGCTCAATTTCAAGTTGATGATGATTAATTTTGTGGGATTTATGTTTGCAGTTTCCCTTTAATTTCAATGATGTGGTTGACAGATTCATTTTATTTCAATTTAATTTCACTTTGCTATCACTTTTCAATTGCTAGATGTGGAACAACAGTCCCACATAGTAAGTGTTGATCCAAAATTTGGGTTTATGGAACAAAAATGTGGTCCACGGGGTCACAAAAAGTTTTGCACAACCCCTGGGGGGCTGCTTACCCCCAAAAACGGCTCAAAACCGCTGTGTACGGGGGTAAAAAACCCCAATACACCGTGTACGGGGGGTATATGGCCCCCTGGGGGTTGCAAATTTTTGAGACAACCCCTTGGGCGCATTTAGACGCGTTTTTTTGCCCACACATGTGTTTTGGAAGCGTGTATGGGCCCCCACAAGTCCATTGGGCCATGTAGGGCCCTACACAACACCAACACAACTGGGATTTGTGAATTTAACATCACTCTTCAACATGAACCTAATTAAAAATATAAATATAAATATAAATAAATAAAATGATGTGAAAAAAATATATAAATATATAGAAAATAAATTAATGAATTAAATTAAAAATATAAATATAAATGAAATGAAATAAATAAAATGTACATTTTTTTTCCATTCACAGCCCAAATAGGGTTGTGTAGCACGGTTCGCAACACAAAACGGGTCACAAAATGCCATTCACAACCCACCTGAGTTGCAAATTGCTGTTTGAAACTCAAATGGGCCGCAAATGGCCATTTGCAACCACAAATGGGTTTCAAATTGCGCCACACCACCCATTTTGTGTTGTGAACAGGTTGCGGGGGGTTTCTAATTTAACATTGCCCTTTCAATTCTTATTTTGTTATTTCAAAATAAAATGGTTTCATTTTCATTTGAATTTGATAATTTTCTTATGTTTTTTTATTTAGTTTATTTAGTTTATTTAGTTTATTTAGTTTATTTAGTTTTTTTTTATTTTTTTCCTTTTTTGAATTTTTTTGAATTTTTTTGAATTTTTTTGATTTTTGTTGAATTTTTTTGAATTTTTTTGAATTTTTTTGAATTTTTTTGAATTTTTTTGAATTTTTTTGAATTTTTTGAATTTTTGAATTTTTCTGGTTTTTCTGATTTTTTGATTTTCAAATGTTGAAATCGCAAACTCAGGGTCCCAAAAAGGTGTGAATCGCTGTTCACAACCAACATGGGTTACAAATGGTGATTCATGCCTGTTTGAAACCCAAGCCAAGTTGCTTCCAACTTCTGCATCCCCCCATGTGTGACCCCCAAATGATGTGCAAGTCGTGTTTGGGGGGTTGTGCATGTTTTCCGGGCCCATTTGGGACAAAATATCCCCAAATTGGCCATTTGAGGGGGGATTTGGGGTAATTAGGCACCCCTGGACCACATTTGAGTGCTTTAAACCCAAATTTGAGGATCTGACATACTATGTGAAACTATTATTGGACCACAAAAGAAAATTGGGAAGAAAAAATTGTGCCTATTGCAAATTGAAAATTCTGCCTATTGCAAAAAAACTCTTGAATCAAACCAGGTACACACACAACACGGAGTTGTTGGGTTGAAAATTGAATTGAATAATAAATTACCTTCAAATTTTTTTGTTTTATGGGAACAGTGGCAAGCCTAAGCTCTCCCAGATTAAACATGGCTATTTTAAAGGGCTTAATTAAAAGTGTACTTAACAAAGATTTTGTGGAATCTAGGGATTTGGGTAGGGAGTTGGAAAAGAAAACATTGGAAGCCCCAATTGCATCCTAATCTAGGGTTACAATTGAGGAACAAGATGTTTCTTCATAACTGGAACAAGATCTTTTGTCACAACTGGAATTGACTAAAGGTGGTGGGTCACATTTCATATTTCATTGGACTGAGGGAGATTTGGCTTGAAAAATACTAATGTAAATAAGGGGTGCCAGAACCACTTGACCCTCGTCCTGTGGCAGCCTTTTCTAGTAGGAAAGAACCCAAGATTTATTGTCAGAAATGGGCAGCCATGCATGGCTACACATTGATAAATTTCAAGTCAAGGACAGGGAAATAGGTGGATGTAGCATGTGACAGATTTGGGGTATATGAAGGGCCTTGCCTCACCAAAAGTCAAAGGCAAAATCACACTAGGAAGGTTGAGTGTCAATTCATGATTGGTGCAAGTTGGAAATTAGAAGATACCACATGGAATCTCTCCATTAGAAATGGCCTACACAATCATCAACCATCTGAAAGCCCTTCATTGCATCCTCAACTGAGGAGAATCTCTGGGCAAGCCTTGGATCTACTTTAGGAAGTAATGAAAGATAGGATTGATACGGTTCAAATTGAAAGGAAATTGAGGAAGATTGATGATGGAGAATAAATTGACAATAGACCAATCTATAACACTACAAAGAAGGTAAATCAAGCAGAACTGGATGAGAAAGGTGTTATGGATTTTTTATTGGAAATTCTCCAGGAATCCCAGGGGGTTTCCAGGTACAAATTTGGTGGAGAGGGTCGCTTAGAGACCCTCTTTTTGGCTCATCCTGAGTCTATAAAATTTTGAAAAAAAATTGCATCATATTGCATGGTTGGATTGTACCTATAAAAAAAACAGGTATAAAATCCCTCTATTGCATGTTTTAGGAATGAATGCAAACAAGAAAGCTTTTTAAAAGGCTTTTTTTTATAAAAAAAGAGACGTATGAGTTCTACATTTTTGTGTTGAAAGAATTAAAGGAGTTGAATTATGATCCCAAGAGGCTTCCCAAAGTCTTTTTGATGGACCATGGAAAAGCTATTATTTGTGATATTAAACACAGTTTCCCTGAGTCATCCAGATAGTTGTGCTCCTGGCACTTTTTTAAAAACATTCAAGAAAACTGTAAAGTGCGCTTCAGTGATGAAAACAAAGGATGGAAAGGTTTTATGACTCTGTGGGAAAATTATGGGGCCTCTAAAACCAAGGGGGAGGCAGAAGTCAATGATGCGGAACTCAGAGTATGCCAATTTAGTGCTTCTTGTATAGATTTCTTCTGGCATTTCAAAATTGGAGACTTGTATACAGTGTTTCTTGAAAGACCCAAACGATGGGCTTGAGTATATGGAAAGAAATATTTTCCCTATCAAAGGAACTTTTTTAATGGTGTGGAATTTTGTCAACCCAGACTTTGAAAATAAAAAAATGCCTTGGGTAGAAAGGGACCATGCTGCTTTCAAAAAATTACTTGTCAGATCTTTGGAAAACATTTTGGATGTGTGGGAACACCTTGAAGTAACAATTGAAAGCCAAATCTGATCAGTCCATGCCACACATAAAGAATGTTGAATAATGTTGGGAACAGGTCTTCCAACAGAGCTTTTACCTTTGGGTTAAAAATTGTTGATCAAGGAAATTAAACTTATTGGGGAACAATTTGAGAAGTTAAAGCGTGGACATGATGGCAAGGTGTGCTCAAATTCATATTCAAAAACAATGGGCTTGCCTTGTTCCCACATTTTAGGTGAAATAATAGCATCAAGAGGATCCATTGTTCCTGAGGATGTTAGTACTCAGTGGCAGTTAGACTATGAACCTTCCAATGAAGTAAGTGGGTTTTTTTGAAGGTTACCAATTCTCGGATTGACAGATTAATAGGGCGTATCAAAGTTAAAATTTTGAAAAATTTAAATTCCTTATTTCAGGAAAATATCAATTTTCCAAAAAATATTTTTTTATCAAAGAAAACAATGAACAAATAGGTTTAGCTCACACAAATAAAATTTTAAAAAAATAAGATAGAAAGGCCAAAAAAAAGCCATTTAATTTTTTGAAAGTTTTGACTTTGATAAGTCCTAATTATTGGATTGAAAGATTAATTATTGAATTTGCAGATTGATTATTGGATTGGGAGATTAATTATTGGATTGAAAAATTGATTATTGTTTGTTTTTGAAAGTTTGAAACAGATCCAGGGCTTTATGAAGAATCTCAAATTTTTAACAAGTGGAATTCCATGTATAGGGAAAAACCTAAAGAAGTGAGGTTGGAGATTCTAAGGTAAGTGCCCAAGTGTACAGCCACTATGATTTCCAAGCCAAGGCTTCAGCCAAAGGTGTTAAGGTCAAGCCACGGTTGAACCAAATTGAAAGCAACCTGTTGCAAAATTTCCAAATTTGAACACATTGAAAGAGCAATCAAGAGGGAAAAAAGGGTTAAAAGGCAACCAAAAAGACCAAAGATAGCAATTATTTTATTTTTACAAATTTTCATCTTTAGGGTTTAATGAGCTGATGGTAAAATTAATTCTGTAGTGCAACAAAGGCTTTTCATCTGAATTTCATAGTTCAATGGAAGAAACTGAAATTTCATAAGGGTTTACTTCATTGGAATCTGATTTAATTTCAAAGGAGGACAAAGAAGAAATTGAGGATTCAAACAGAAGCTCATCTTTGGTGAGTGTTGTTTCCTTCAATGAGATTATAATTTTGACCAATTAATTTTGGATTTTAGGAGCCAAAATTGAACTACCTCAATCAAATACCTGGAAAATTACATAGGTTCTTGGGGTAGGTTTGATATCCAGTTGGTGATTGAAATTTTGGATTTAGAGTCAGTGCTAAATTACTTGGGTATAATGAGCATGGATGGTTTCAAGTAAGAAAAGAAATTCTTGAAACATTGAGGAAAAATAAGACTTGCTATTCTAATATTCATGGCAGCATTAAAGATTTTGAAAAGATAGAAAAAAGACTTGATGTTAATGAAATCAATGAAAAGATTCCATCTTCAAAATGGCTTTAAAAGGTAGATATTGGAAAAATAATAGTAGATAATTATGGAAGACCAATATTTTTCATTTGAGTGGATATATTCTTTACTTAAAATCCTATGAAAATGGGTGTAAAGGAAGCATCAGTCCCAATATTAATTTAATTTGTTAATAAGATCCAGCTTTTAATTAAGGGAGATGTGAGTCCAATCCCACACATAGTTTCCAAAACACGTTCCATGATTTCCAAAAACAGCTCTTGTTGGGTTGATCACCTCAAAGATCAAATTGCTTGTATTCTTATTTATAGAAATCATTTTAATTTGATCATTTGGGTTTGGGCTCTGATGCTGATCTTATAATTCTATTAATTTAAAGGGTCATCAAATTTTGAACCTTATTAAATTGAGTGATTTGATTTAAAATCATCATGTTGAGTTTTTTGAATGTGATTTAATTTGTAAGTCAGTTCAACTTGTGTTGGGCTGAGCCCATCATAAGGATTATTTCTACTTCTGGGAATGGATGGGATCATCTTAAGACAAGTTGAACTTGGTTTTTTTTGTGTTTTTACTTGAGGGCATGTCAATTTGTTTTTTTTGTGTTTTTACTTTAGGGCTTGTAAAGTTACTTGTTTTTTTTTTGTTTTTTTACTTTAGGGCTAGTAAAGTTGAGCTTTTATTTTTTAATTTTTTTTTCCTTTTTTGGTTTTTTTGTTAATAAATGAAAATATTTATTTTTTTTGTTTTTATTTATTTGTTTTTATTTATTTATTTTTATTTATTTATTTTCATTTATTTATTTTCATTTATTTATTATCATTTATTTATTTTCATTTATTTATTTTCATTTATTTATTTTCATTTATTTATTTTCATTTATTTATTTTCATTTATTTATTTTCATTTATTTATTTTCATTTATTTATTTTCATTTATTTATTTCCATTTATTTCTTTTCATTTATTTATTTTCATTTATTTATTTTCATTTATTTATTTTCATTCATTTATTTTCATTTATGTATTTTCATTTATTTTCATTTATATTTATTTTTTTATTCTTATTTATTTATTTATACTTATTTATATTTATTTATATTTATTTATATTTATTTATATTTATTTATATTTATATTTATTTATATTTATTTATATTTATTTATATTTATTTATATTTATTTATATTTATTTATATTTATTTATATTTATTTATATTTATTTATATTTATTTATATTTATTTATATTTATTTATATTTATTTATATTTATTTATATTTATTTATATTTATTTATATTTATTTATATTTATTTATATTTATTTATATTTATTTATATTTATTTATATTTATTTATATTTATTTATATTTATTTATATTTATTTATATTTATCTATATTTATTTATTTTTCTTTGTTCATTTTTAGGGCATTATCTTTCTCATGCATCCAACCCTTTATTTCATACATTTTGATGTTGCCACGCAGTTGTGCCCCTTTGGTATTTCACACAAAAATACTTCATTTCATTCAACTTTCAAGAAATCATTTTTTTGAATTATGACTGTGCAGCCCCGTAGAAGTGGTTCTTAAACTCCTAACCAAAATCTTTTGTAATTTTTGGAGCCATTAGAACCCCTTCAAAAATGCAATCAAAACTTGAAAAAATTCTGTAAAAGCAAATTTTTGCATAGGTTTTTGGATCATCATTTTTTTTTTCTTTGGTTATTTCAGCTTATATAAATTTTGAAAAAAAATTCAAAGATTATTTTAAGATTTTTTTATATATTTTTTGGATGTATACTTTCACCTTAAAAAATTCCTTCAAAAAACACAAAAAATCAAAAAAATCAAATTTCTCTTGGGACATTTGAATCCTTTCTTTTTCTTTTTATTACATTTTTTTGGGTAATTAAAGCTATCAAAAATTTAAAAAAAACATTCAAAGAGCATTAAATTTTATTTTCAGATTTTTTGGATGTATTATTTTACCTTAAAAAATTCCTTCAAAAAAGGAACAAATTCAAAAATTTCAATTTTCTCATGTGACTTTTGGATCCTTATGTTTGCCATTTTGACTTATTTTTTTTTGGTTTTTCAAGCTAGTAGAATTTTAAAAAAACTATTCAAGAGATTTCTCAAATTTTTAAGGATTTTTGGATGTCATTTTTGACCCTTGAAAATTTAATCAAAAAACCAAAATATTCGAAAAATTCACTTTTCTCACTGGATTTTTGAATCCTTTTGTTGGACTGTAAAATTTTTTTTTGGGCGATTCAAGCTTTCAGAATGTTTAATGTTAAAAAAACAAAAAAGAGGCTCATTAATAATTTTTGAAGATCATCTGAATTCTTGCATACGCCTTACAAGCTTCATTCAAAAAATTAAAAATAAAGAACAAATATGGATACAAATATTAAAATTTATTCAACTATGATTTTTTTTTTCTACTTGATTTCTGTGGAGGGAACAAAAACTCATTACCAAGATCCAAATTTCTCTGAAAAATGGTTTTCCAAGATTTGGAATGCTTTTTCAAAAAGCTTTTCCAAAGTGGATCTAACCTGGGAGCTGGCCAATGATCAGACTTGAACTTGAATGAGAATATATGTTTGGATTCTTCTAAAAGAATGAAAAAAATAGGAGAAGTTTTGTAATTTGGACTGAAAGGGGAATTCAAAGTAAGATAAGTGCAAGGAATTCAAGAAAAAAACAGAAAAACTGGAAACTTATATTTTTCAGCCAGAAGGAAACCATGGAATGGAAATTTCATCCACATATTTATGGGAGCTGGGCCATAAAGGTGGTTCAGTTTCCTTCTTCCTTCTTGGAAGGTTTCACCCCAGATATCACGCAGCAATCTTGGGTACTTGAAGATTGGGTTTGAATCAATCTCTTTCACCATTTCCTTTCTGAATTCAATCTATTCTTCTGAGATCCTACCCAAGAAAATGGCTGCTGCTCTGAAGCCACAGTTCCCATCCCCTATGACATCTTGAACATGGGAGATATGTGGAATGGCTGTTTTTGGGGAAATGTAATCTTTTAATTGGAACTAAAACCAAAAATCAGAATTTTTTTATAACACAAAATATGGACTAGAGATAATACTCACTTCTTCCATTGATTATTGGTCAAATATTCCAGAAGAAGAATAAAATAATGTGCAGGAAACTTAGAGGAAAAACCCAAAGGAAATCAGAAAAAATCAAAAAATGAGAAAATACCAAATGTACTCACTTTCTCACTGATTGTTGGGGATGCTAATACATTCCCCCCAGGGGGATTTTAAGGAGCATCACCATCTTCATTGGATACCTATAGTCTTTTTATTCCTGTCCCAGGATTTTATTCAGGAGAAGCAAATTGCTTATTCACAATGGTTCCAGACCTCTTATAAAGGTTTGAATGAAAAAATTAATGAAAAATAATATCCAACAAATTAGCCAAAAATAAAAGAAAATGAAAGCTTACCATCTTAACTAAGTCCACATATGGAAGCTCTTCATATGCTGAATATTCCCCTTCATCAAAATTTGGCACCTCTTCATCTTCTGAATATTCCTCTTCAGTCAGAAATTCACTCTATGTTAAAAAAATGAGGGGGACTCATTAAAAAAAAAAACCCATTGCAAAAAAAATGAGTTTAGTTATAAAATTACCTCTTCCTCTGTTTCCTCCTTTTTTTCCCTTCCCCTTCCCTTGGATGGCCTTGCACCTTCTTGAAAACTGAAAACATATGAACAAAATTAATTATGAATGTTGATTTTTTTTTGTCCAAAAAATTGGTGACTGACCTTCAAATTTTCTGTGAATTTCTTATTTGGCCTTCCTCTCCTCTTGGGTTCTTCTAAAAATTCAAAACCAGATGGATCTCTTTTGCTTGATGACTGAGAGATCTTCTTGAACTTATTGGCTGCTTCTTTGGGTCTTCCTCTAAATTTTGATCTTTGAGTGGAATTTGGCTCTTCAATCAGTTTAAGTTGATATCTTCCACTGTACAGCTTCATGCGTTAACCCAGATAATATTGCTGTTCTCCAGGTGGAAAATTGCTGAATGCTTCAAACAGTTTAGTGGAATATAGGTTTTCATTACTTTCTTTGGTTGGAACTTCAAGTTTTGCTGAATCTTCAGTTGATTCAGGGTTCACAGTTAACTGGAGAAAGGAAAATAAAAATAAATCAGGTCATTATTAATTTGAGCTTGAATCCCCCCCCCAAAAAAAGAGAAAAACTTATTCAGATGGGAGCTTTGAAATTCCATTGAGGATGAAAATCATCATTTTAGAATAGTTCACCCTTTCTGATGGCCAATTTGACTTTGTGAAAACATGGTATACCCATGTAAGAAGAGTAATCACAGTTGTTGCAATTGGTGGAAGAATCAGGAACTTGATGAGATGAATGAATGATTTTGAGGGCAAAGTGGCTGATCTTTCCAGAATAATTAGGGATTATCAAAGTTAGCAAAACCGCTGTAAGACTCCAAATGGTGCTAGGCCGTGGCAGTTCTGTGGAAGGGAAAGGTGCTGTTTAGGCTGCCCTCCTGAGTGTTACAAAAATATTTAAATTTAACCAAGATCAAGGTCCAGAACCTGGTAAATGAGGAATCAAGTAGTAAAGGATAAAGATGATAGTAGTTTGGTAGCAATGGAACAGCACTATCTGAGCCAAGATTATGTGGGAAAAACTTGTACAAAAGAAGCTAAAGTTTGTTTAAAGTTCAAAGAACAAAGCTGTTGCATGTAAACAATGCCCACAAGCTAATATCTCTGGTTGTCAGCAGAAGATTGGGGATGATCAACTCAAACCCAACAAACCTCCAGGTTCTCAATGAACCTTCCCAACTTTCCGCAATCAAGCCCTTGAAGGGTACCAGATAACTGAGGGTGGCTGTACAAGACAAAGAACTATGTTTAAGAAGCTCTAAAAGCAAACAGTAACTGATTTGAAGCAAGGATAACCTCAACACTTCTCAAGGAACTCAAGAGTAGGATGGCAGAATGCAACTCCAAAAAAATAAGGGAGGTATAACACTCCAGGTCTTAAGCTTAATAAGACCTCTTCAATCAATTGTGATTGGCTCCAGAAAGATGATCAAGGAGGGATCAAGACCAGTATGGTCAGAGAAAGGGATCAAGGAGTGGTATAACACACTCAAGAATTCCAACATACAGAGTTCTCTTCACCTGGCAAGGCTATTGGTTGTTGATAAGGATCAGGCCACAGAGGGGCAAAGACTAAGGATCAATGGATCAGGGGGAAATCATAGATATACCCAGGATGAGGATGAGCATCAGATTTCAATGATAACAGGGGGGACATATGCACACACTCCCCTGGATATTTTGAAAAAGGCAGGGGAGAGCCCATCCTTTTATGGGCCATGGGTCCCTGTAGACTATTTACAAGAGATACTACAAATAGAGCGGAAAACAAGTTTTTTTTTTCAAATAAATGATCAGGTCCAGAAAAAAAAACAAGTGATGATGAAAAGAACACAACTGGGATGTGTCATAAAAAAATGAACACAGAAAAATAAATAGGAAATCAGGATGAACAAACAAAAACAACAACAAAAAAAGGCTGGCCAGAGGTCAGAGTCGGCCGCGGCTGGTGACAAAGGACAGGTGAGGATGGCCGCGCAAGACCAAGCTTGCAGACGGAGGAGGTTCAGCCGCACAATTGGGCGGTGCAAGGTGGAAATGCAACAAGGTTGCCATTGAGGATTGGTCCAAAGGCAATCGGGGGTATTGGTTGATTGACTAAGGGTGACCAGTTCTCTGAAGATTGTTCAAGAGGGATTGTTGGATTGAATCTGGATGCAGCAAGCCTTGATGATTGGATTGAAAAAATGCTGAGGATGATGAGGCTGAGGTGATTATTGGTTTGGATGATGATGATGGTGGTGGTGGTGACAATGAGGATGAGGATGAGGATGATGATGATGATGAGGATGATCCGGATGCCAATCCCAATGATGGATTGGAATAGAGTACAAATTGAGCAATGAGGATGAGATGGATTAGATTGAAATAGATGGCCAGGTTGGGTTGGAAGATGAGTTTATTGGTGAGTAAACAACCAATGAGATTAGTAATATTGCCACACAACCAATTGATCAAAAATGGCAACAAAAGTCCTTCAACCAATTTATGTTGATAGTTCTGAAATATCTAGTATTCCTGATAGGCTGATCATTGTCGAAGATAACACATTTCAACTGGATTGCAAGTGGAAATCAAGGTGTAGATTTACATAAAGGAGACTGAGAAGGAGGAAGCTAGATGGGGAGATGGATGGACCTGATGATCATTGACCAATCAGTTGGATTTGATTTGTTGCCAATTCTTGGTTGAGGTGAACCAATCAACTTTGGACAATACAAAATGGCGATGATGGGGGGTGCGGTGATGATGAACATCAGATGAAGCGAGCAAATTTGCTTGCAACCCGTCCTTGGCCCAAAAGGGAAGGAGTACCATCAGAGAGGGGGGATTTGAACACAGGACCGGGCGCTAGGCACCCAAGAGATGATCCTAGACGACTAGGAGAGTGGGAGCTGGAAGTTTGGGAGCTGGATATGGGAATTGTTCCGGATCAAAATTTTTTTTTATTTTTTTTTTGGATCTAAATGGAGGCTATAGAAAAGTTCATAAGAATTTTAATTTTTTTGTACTGGTCCAGAGGTGTCCCAGATTGGGCACCACACTGCCATTAGAAAACCACCATTTTGTTTGACCAAACCCGCCATTTTCAATGGCAGGTTTCTGAAATACACATACCCCCTAACTGGTGTATTTCAAAATGGGAGGTTTCATGAAAATGGCAAGTTTCAAAAATAAAACCCACCATTATCATCCATCCACCATCCATGGCATGCAAAACACCCATCCACACCTCCAACTCATAAAATCCATACGCATGACACACATCTCATCTCCATCACTTCACATCTTGATTGCTTCAAATCTCCATCACTTCACATCTCCATCACTCTATCCACCATCCATGGCATGCAAAACACCCAAGTACTGGGGGGCACAGGTAAACAAGAAACCACCATGCTTGATTCTGCCCTTGCTCCTATTTCCCATCCTCTCGCTCATCCCTACAAAAAAATCCCAACCCCAATCAATGGTACTTAGATTCAGAACCCACCAAGACTGTCATCATCCAACTTGGCCATTGGCTTGATGGGCTTCAACTGCAGGTACCGTTGGTCAGCGGTTCATTTTCCTGCTGTCAAAACATCCCAACTTCAAGTTAACCAAGCTAGGTGCCTTGTCCCAATTCGCCGGTAAGCCATATCAAGACTTGGTCCAATGGAAGCAATCCTTCCCCATCCCTCCCAACGCACAAGATTTGATCATTCAAGAGTGTGATACCAAGCTCTTCCAAGATTGTCAGATCATCTTCAGCAGTTTGGATGCCAACGTAGATGGTGATATTGGTAAATACACCACCACTACCATCACCATCACCAATCTTTTTGTTTCTCTTTGATTCAACAAGAAAACAGATTCAATTGGTCCATCTGTCATCCATATAGCCTCTGATCACCCCTTTGTCCCCTTTGATGATCCAACAGAGTCCAAGTTTCAAGCCTGTGATCTTGCCGTCTTCTCAAACGCTAAAAACTTTCAAAGGGACCCATTGTGTCCATTGATTGTACCCTTGATCAACCAGGATCATATCAAGCTCATTGATCATCATAGGCAATCCCATCTAGATCCAATCACCCAAAGCCCATTGCCTCTCAAGCATATTTTCATCATCACCAATGCCAACTGTTTGATGACTGGATTGGTTGTCCCTCTCAAGGCATTAGAGCAAAATTTTGGGCCAATCAATTGGGTGATTGTCACAACCCTCCAAGCAATCTCAGGCGGTGGCTATAACAGTGTGGTGTCCTTAGATATATTTGATAATGTTGTCCAGTTCATCTTGGGTGAGGAGGAGAATATTTAATGGGAATTCCACAAGATCCTTGGCCATCTAGATCATCCTTCCAACCCATGCTCAATCATCCTGAGGAGCAATCAAGAATTCAATCCTTACAACCCTTCTTCCTTGACCAATCCCAAGCCAAACCTAATTGTTAGGATTCCGTTGAGGATCAGTGGGACAAATACCAGGGTACCCGTCCTCAACAGTCATACTGCCACTGTCTTGATCTCTTTCAAAAACCAACCCGGAAAGACTCCAAAGGATTGTTTCAAGGCCTTTGAGGAATATTGCTCCAAACCCCAAACCTTGAACTGTCCCTCAGCTCCAAACCATTCAATCTTTTTCCATCATCAAAAGATCTTCCCCAACCACAGCTCAATCATTAATTTCAAGATGGGGCAGGGGTCAGCGTTGGCCGGGTTTGAAGAGTATGTGTTGATATCCATCTGCTTCCATTGAGACCTTGTAGATCTTTTGATCTCCAAAGCATATCCCCCGCCCCTTCTGTTCTAAAAGAAAGCATGGACCAATACCATAACTGATAAATCCCAGGGGGGGGGGGCTGATTGACCGGCCCCTCCCCTTTGCCAACTGACGGGCTGATCAATCAGCCCCCCCCTTCAACCAATCAATGGGCCAAGGGTTGGGGATTATCATAGGGTTGACAAGGTGATGAGTAGCTGTGAGAAGAGACAGACCACATGTCCCCCAGGGGGGGGGGGGGGGAGGGAGGAATGGGTAGAGTGATAAGGAGACTAAACAAAGTGGGGATGATGTGTTTGGAAAGGCACATTAGCGCATCTGGAAATGGAACAATTAGCCTAGTGGTTAATGCATCAATCATCAATGTTGAGTTCATGGGTTCAAATCCCATAGTGTGCAAAATTTGGGGTTGTAAAAATTCCACTACCCTCAAAATTTTATACAAAAAATTGAATTCCTTGTTGATCCTCACCCCAATCAAAGTATACGGTTGGGAGGGAGCAAGATGGAAGGAGATGATTTGAAAAACATATAGAGACATGGAATTGCCAATCAACCTCTCAATCAAACATGAATTGATTGAGAAATTGATTGGAAATTGATTTCTGGATTGATTTCCAATCAATCAAGCAATCTCAAGATGTTATACAAAAAAATTAATTCCTTGTGGATCCTCACCCCAATCAAAGTATATGGTTGGGAGGGAACAAGATGGGAGGAGATGATTTGAAAAACACATGGAGACTTGGAATTACCAATCCATTTCCAATTGATCTCTCAATCAATATCCAATCAATCTCTCAAATAATCATGAATGGGAGGAGATGATTTGAAAAAAATATAGAGACGTGAAATTGCCAATACATTGCCAATTGATCTCTAAATAAATCTCCAATTAATCTCTCAATTAATCATGAATTGATTGGCAATTGATTTCTGGATCAATAACCATTAACCTTAGAGGATGGAGGTTGTCCTACTTGTGTTTCATTTTTGGATCCAAAGCAAGCATTTGAGTTGGATGAAATTTTGAGCTAGTTTACCAGGATGATGTGATCAGCTCTATTGAGCTGCCTTGAGCCTTTGGAAGTTGATGGGGGAGGATTGTTTGATGTTGGGTTCCTGGGGGATGTTTGCTTTGTTCCATTGAATTGTTTAGTGGAATTTTGGGGGGAGGATCACTGAGGGGCCATTTAATGAGAGTAAGGGATGAAGAAATGAAGTAATGAGAGGATGAAAGTTAGGATGTGATGAAAGGGGTGAAGAGTTGAAGAAAGACTATATTGCCATGAGGGATGAAAAGGTAATGGAAGGCTATGGAGGAGTCTGATGAGGAGGAATAATAAGGCTACCAAGAGCCAATAGAGAGGGGATAATTCTTGTATAGTCAAGAGGAACTGATCTGATGAGGAGGAAGGGGCACTCCGGTATTGTTGACTGGTAATCAGATGAGTTTCATTCCTGGTCCAAGGGGAGGACCAGTATTTAAGCACAACTGGAGAACCCCAAAGGGGGCCTAGGGTAGCAGGGTTAAAACAACTAGAGAGCCCCCAGAAGGGGCCTGAGACAATAATAATAGGATAATAAAAGCAGTAAGATAGATCTAAGGCTGACTAAATTTGTCAGGTACAAAATATGAACAGAAAAATGACAACACACCACCTTAACTGACAAATTTAGGAACCAATTTGAGACCAATCAACATTTCAGAGATTCATGAGAATATGAGAAAAGAACATGAGAATGAGAGATATGAGATTTGAGAAAGGATGACAAGACACCACCTTGTCAGCATATGAGATGGGGAATGAAAGCCTATTTTAAGAGGAGCAACTAGGACCTCAGGCATAGTTGCCTAGCATGATATGGGAGGAATGATATTACTATTTTAAGAGGAGCAACAAGGACCTCAGGCATAGCTGCCTAGCATGATGGGGAGGATGATATGATGATAATGATGATAGATGAGGGTAATGGTAATGGTAAAGCTAATGATGATGTGATGGTGATGGTGATGGTTATGGTGATGGTGATGGTGATGGTGATGGTGATGGTGATGGTGATGGTGATGGTGATGGTGATGGTGATGGTGATGGTGATGAAATGGATTGGTAGCAGTTGTTGAATAATGGTGGGTGATGATTGTCTTGAATTGTAATGAGTGTGATTGTAGTAATGAAAGAGGGTGGATAATAGAAAGGTATATACAGATAGTATTGAACAAAAGAATGGGAGGATTCCAACACACCAGCCTGTTCAATACTAGATGGGAGGAATGTTAATGTGTTGTTGGAGTTGAATTGAATGTTGTTGATGGTGTTGAGAGTTGATTGTTGATATTGTTGATGGAGATTGGATGGCAAAGGATGATGGAGGTATTGATGATGTAGCAGGTGGAGCATAGGAGATCAATGGGAGCAAGCAAGCGGTTGAGAAGGAGTGGAGCAAGCGAGTGGTGATGTAGCGTGTGGAGCGGATGAGATGGAGCGGAGTGAGCGAGTGGTGATGTAGCGTGTGAAGCGGAGGAGATGGATGGGAGCAAGTGAGTGGTTAAGATGGAGCGGAGCAAGCGAGCGGGTGAATGTTGGAGAGGAAGCGGCGGAAGTGGATGAAGGGAGCAAGCACAAGGTTGGATTGGAGAGAGGGGAAATGGATGAAGGGAGCGAGCACAAGGTCGGATTGGAGAGAGGACAATGGGCGCGAGCAAGATGATCTGGATGTTGGAAGAGGACAGGTAGATAGTGGACCAAATTGTGCGCGAGTGGGCAAGGGATCGAGAGCCGGACGGGTTGACAGCAATTAACTGGGCGAGCGCAAGATTGGATTGGCAGGAGGAATTGGTGGAGGGAGACGGTAATGGATGCTGAGAGCGAGGTGAACAACAAGAGCCGGATCAATCAAGCGAGAAAGAATGTGGGGGGATGAAGGTTGGGTGATTTGGATGGGGATTGGAGACAATGGCTTGGGGCAAGGGGCGATGGTGAGAGCGAGTTACCAGACCCTGAGGCCGAGTTGCCGGGCAAGGATGAAGTCAAGTTATCAGGTGAAGTTGAAGGTGAATTAGTAGGTGAAGGTGAGGCCAAGTTGGATGGTTGATTGGAGTTTGATGGATTAGACCCGGATGACTGGTTTGAGGACGAGTCAGAAGACAAGGGATTCTTTGAGGGAAAAGAGCTTGCTGATTGAGCAGCTGAGTTCAAAATGTCATCCAATCAAATATGTTTGTGATATAAATTGCAAGTACAGGTAAAGAGTCAGTATTCGGGCGATAGAAGGCCGGGAGTGGATTGTTTGAATCCAAACGAGTGTGATTAGATGAGTCAAAAATGACAGAAAGATGTGGTGGGGAGGGAGCAACAAAAGTGTTGATGGTTGAATGAACAGAATTGACGGGTTGGAGAGGTTGGCCGAGAGGACGGTTGTGAGTGATTTCAATGGGGAGAGCGGGAAGAGGGATGGTGGATGAAGCCCCAAGTGATATATGTGAGCCGATGAGTTAGGATGGATTGATTTGAGATTGGGATGATGGTTGGCGGTGTAGAGTTTGATCAAACAATGATGCTGATTGGTGGTGGTGGTTGAGAGTAGGACCTAATCACCACTCTGAACTCCAATGATTTTGCAATCAAGGTGAAGGAAAATGTTGCAAGAGAGAGGTTTTGGAGTGGAAGTGCTGGCTTGGGTCATCCATGATCTGGGCTTGCCATTGAGTAGATCACCAACCTGGGTGGTGACAAGATTGTAGGGTAACAAGCCAATGATCAGGGTCCAGAAGAATGGTCTCAAGGGTAATCTCAGGACACCCAAGGCCAGGTTGAGGCCGGCGTAGGGGACGATGGGTAAGAATTGAGCAATGAGGAGGTAGGAGGAGAGTTCCAAGGTATTGTATTGATCGATGGAGCCGGGTAGTCTGAATCAATTGATGAAGGCCAGCGATTTGGGCAAGAACCTGATCACAAACGGTCTGAGGATAGTCAAGGCGATGAGATAGGCTAGGGATGAGCCAATGGCGGTGAGGAGGCAGGTGAGGATGGTGGAGAACCAAGTACCGTAGATGGCGCCAATGAGGATGTTGAGGAGGACAGTACCAGGAATTGAGAAGGCCTGTTTCCAGATGAAGATGAGGGAGAGGATCAAGGTGAGATGGAAGAAGGGGAGTGATTACGGATCTTGAACGTAGAGTTTGAGGTTGATCAGTTCGGCTCAAATGGAGTCAATGGAGGTGGGCAACCTGAGGGAAGGGATGGTGGAGATGGCAAGGGTGATGATGAGGATGGATGATAGGATGATAGGATGATGGATTGAGGATGATGGGCAGAAGGATGAGTGGGGTTGGAGGATGGAGGCGTAGAGCGGGTATGAAGATGGAATGGATGATGAATGATCCAATGAGAGATGTAGTAATAGGAGTTGCAAGGCTGAGCAGAAAATTGGCAAAGGGGCGAGATGGGTTGAGAAGATAATGATAAGTAAACCAGTTGGAACAATGAAGTTGACTGGATAGCTTAGTGGGATGAGATTTTGGCTTTTAACTATGAAGAGTTGAAGAAAGACTATATTGCCATGAGGGATGAAAAGGTAATGGAAGGCTATGGAGGAGCCTGATGAGGAGGAATAATAAGGCTACCAAGAGCCAATAGAGAAGGGATAATTCTTGTATAGTCAAGAGGAACTGATCTGATGAGGAGGAAGAGGCACTCCGGTATTGTTGACTGGTAATCAGATGAGTTTCATTCCTGGTCCAAGGGGAGGACCAGTATTTAAGCACAACTGGAGAACCCCAAAGGGGGCCTAGGGTAGCAGGGTTAAAACAACTAGAGAGCCCCCAGAAGGGGCCTGAGACAATAATAATAGGATAATAAAAGCAGTAAGATAGATCTAAGGCTGACTAAATTTGTCAGTTAAAAAATATGAACAGAAAAATGACAACAAGTGGGGGTGAAGTGATGAAGCAATGAAGCAATAAGAGGATGGATGTGATGAAAGCAATAAATTGATGACCATGATAAAGCAAGGTGAGAGTGATGAAGTGATGAAGCAATGAGAGTGATGAAGTGATGAAGCAATGAGAGTGATGAAGTGATGAAGCAATGAGAATGATGATGTGATGAAGCAATGAGAGTGATGGAGTGATGAGAATAGAAATGAAGCAATGCAAGTGATGAAGCAATGAGGATAGCAATGAAGTGATGAGAGTGATGAAGTGATAAGGATATTTATGAAGCAATGAGATTGATGAAGTGATGAGGATAGCAATGAAGCAATGAGAGTGATGAATTGATGAGGATAGTGATGATGAAATGAGAGTGATGAAGTTTTACAATAAGGTTGGAGGATGAAACCAGGGGTTATGATTTGGAATGACGCATGGTTGAGCTGTTGAAGGCCTTTATATACTTTATTTGAAAAAACTAATTTATTTTCAGGTAACTTTGACAAATCTGATATGAAATAAGTGGGTTTTTTTAATTTTTAATGGCGGGTTTGAAATGGCCAATTTGGGTTGAAACCTGCGATTTTTGAATGGAGGGTTTGCTTCACTTTGATATTCCATATTATTCACACAGTGAGGCAAACCAATGAGATGCTTGAATTCTTGATGAGAGGCTTCAATGGATCTCTAATGGGTTTGGATGGTGATGGAGAATTAAATTTTTTGAACTAAATTATAGAAAGAGCCAGTAGAAGAATTGATGAATCTTTTAATGTGGGAGTGAGAACCTGCTATTATTGATGTACTTGTGTTTCCAAAGTGAAAGTATTTGTTTTCCAAATAGGACAAAAATTTTCTTTTTAGAGGAATCCAGTTTTCAAGAAGGTAGTCGCAAGTGCGTGGATTCAAGACCAGAGAAATTTTTGAAAAGTTTTTGTGATAGGTTGATTCAGATTTTGAATAGAACAAACAATGCCATTGTTTCTGTCATAGCTTCTATTCATCTTCAGATTTAAAGTGATTCCAGCAATGAGTTTGAATATTTGTGAAAATTTGCCAGACACAGAGAAGATGATGAGAGGAAGGGAAAGCTGACTAAATTGAGCTAATAAGTGCTTGTTCCTTTTCTGTCACAATCACACTAGGTTCTTTATCTTCAAAAATTTCCTGAATTTGAGTCAGGGACCAATCATAGTTCTGCTTTTCCTCTTGAGATAAGAAACAGGATGCAACTGAGAAGCTTCTAGCAGAACTTTTTATCCCAAGAATATCAAGAAGGGGCATTCCAAAAGGTTGATAATTTTCATGGAATCAGCATGGGAAATAAATAATGAAGTAATTTGACCATACAAATTGTTCATTTTGTAGTAAAAAGAAGAATTACTGAGTTCCAGTATGAGTGCTTCCACAGGAGTTTTCCAATCAAGGGAATTTTTTTGTATTTGGGATCTTTTGTTGTAAATTTTGGGTAGATTTGTATGGATAGGTGATGATGATTTTTGTATAAGAGATTTGAGAATTTTTAAAGGGGGAACTACTGCTTTGGATAAATTTTCAGCCACCACCTTTTGCTCCCCTTTGATTCTTCTGTGGATGAGATGAGTGGAAGGATCAATGGAAGGTGGGTGTTTGTGCTCTGGACATATAACCTACACCACCCAAACACCCAATCTTTTTTAAAAATTCCCTCATAACCTGAAAGGACAATTGTTCTTTCTTGATTTTTTAATTTGGAGGTATCTGTGCTTGCAATTTGATATTCTGGTAGATATGGCATATCCATGGGACTTTGCCCATGACTGGATAGCCTCAACCAGCTCCTCTTTTTTATTATATGATAGCTCAGAAGGAGGGGCAAGAGGAGTGGAATCAACAGTTTGAGTAGATGAATAAGGAGAAAGAGGATTTGAATCACTAGTTTGATTAGATGAGATAATGGAGGATGGGCCTGGTGAAACAGTTAATAAAGCTCTGAAAAGTGGGTGGATGTTTTCTTGAGCCATTGGAAGAAGAGATGGTCTTGTTTGGAAGTATCTGGAGTGTTAAGTTGTTTTGATGAGTGGTTGTTGGTGTGGTGTGGTGTGGTTTTATGTGGTGTGGTTTTGTGTGGTGTGGTGTGGTGTGGTGTGGTGTGGTGTGGTGTGGTGTGGTATGGTGTGGTGTGGTGTGGTATGGTATGGGAGTTGGATGGTGTGGTTGGGCGTGATGGGAGGGTGGAACAGGTCAAGGGGGTGGTTTATAAGATAATTGGGGCGCTCCAAGATGGGTTGTGGTCCCAGGAAAAAGTTTTCATTCATATTGAATATATGCATGTGAAGGGCTCAAAGAACAGTGAATTTTTCAAAATTTTTGGTTTTCTGATGGAATCTTTTAAGGTCAAAAATGACATCCAAAAATCCTGAAGATTTTTTTTAAAAGCTCTTGAATAGTTATCTTACAATTTTCAAAGCTTGAAACACCAAAAAAATAACTAAAAATGGCAAACATAAGGATCCAAAAGTCAAATGAGAAAATTGAATTTTTTGAATTTTTTGCTTTTTTCAAGGAATTTTTTAAGGTAAGATAATACATCCAAAAAATCTGAAAAATATTGGAATTCTCTTTGAACATTTTTTTAACTTTTTGATAGCCTTGGAATTCAAGGGTGGGGTCAGTGAGTGACCCTACCTAATTTTGGGTGAGGAATTCATTTCTGTAATAATATTTATGTATTTCTCACTCCTTATTTTGTTAATTGAGATATGCTTATTTTTCATAGTTTTGTGTTGCTATTGAAAGGTAGCTCTGTACATAGTAGCAAGCTGACAGCAAGAATCTGAGTGATTGTCAAGTTGATTTTTTGAATGGGCTAAGATTTTGAATTCTCAAAAAAATTGAAGAGCTTGACCCTGTTCATGATAGAAGAACTGAAATTAAACAGATCTTAGACAATGATAGATTCCTTCAAAATTGAGAGCATCAATGAAATGCTTGGATTTGTCACGCAGTTTCCATGGGCATGAATGAAACCCAAATCCCTAAGGGTGAGTTTGGACCCACAAAAACCATCATGAAGCCTCATTTTGGAAATAAAGTTAGCATCATGTTTGATTTTGCACAAAATCAAACATGATGCAACCTTGTTTCTGAACAAGATGTGTTTGGTGTCCACAAGCAACATGATAGTCTTGAGGGGAGATGTCTTTGGCTTTCACCAGTGACAGGGGAGATGTCAAGGGCAAAAGTGGGGGATAAGTCAATAGTTAGCGCATAGAGGGAGGAGAGGATGTGTCTATGTACGTACATGATGCTAACAATTTGGTCCGGACCAAAATGTTCCGTTGTGTCCAATTTTGGCCTATGGGAGACCTCAAACCTTGAGAAGCATCAACTACCATCATTTGGGCTAAAGTTCACGAGTGGACGCCAAACACCCACCATGAAAAGCTACCCAACCATCATATGCCTTAATAAATATTCAGGATTTAAAAAATGAAATGAAAAGGAAAATAAAAGGATTGAAATGTCCAAAGGTAAATTTGATTTTTTTGACTTTGTGTTTTTTGAAGGAATTTTTAAAGGTGAAAGGATACATCCAAAAAATATGGGAAAAAAATGAGCACTATGAATTTTGGTTGAAATTTATGGCAGCTAAAATAAAAAAAACCAATGAAAATAGCCAAAATGATGATCCAAAAACCCATGCAAAAATTTCTTTTTACAGAATTTTTTTCATCTTTTGATTCCATTTTTGAAGGGGTTCTAATGGCTCCAAAATTACCAAAAAGTTTGGTTAGGAGTTCAAGAAACCCTGCTACAGGGCTGGGCAGTCATAATCCAAAAAAAATGATTTCTTGAAAGTTGTGTGAAATACCAAAGGGGCGCCACTGCGCATGGAAGTCAAAATGTGAGAAATAAAGGGTTGGATGCATGAGAAAAATAATGCCCTATTTTTATTTATTTTTATTTATTTATTTATTTATATTTATTTATTTATTTATTTATATTTATTTATTTATTTATATTTATTTATTTATTTATATTTATTTATTTATATTTAATTATTTATTTATTTATTTATATTTATTTATTTATTTATTTATTTATATTTATTTATTTATTTATATTTATTTATTTATTTATATTTATTTATTTATATTTATTTATTTATATTTATTTATTTATTTATATTTATTTATTTATTTATATTTATTTATTTATTTATATTTATTTATTTATATTTATTCATTTTTATTTATTTACTTATTTTTATTTATTTATATTAAATTATTTATATTAATTTATTTATATTAATTTATTTATTTTTATTTATTTATTTATTTATTTATTTATATTTATTTATTTATTTATTTTGATTTATTTACTTATTTGTATTTATTTTTATTAATTTTTATGAATTTTTTTTTGTTTTTATTTGTTTATTTTTTGTTTATTTTTGTTTATTTTATTCAGTCTTTGCTTTTCTTTCCTTTTTTATTTTTATTTATTTTTTTTATGAAAATGGGTTTCAAACAGCCACTCACGATTCAAAATGAGTTGTGAATGGCCACTCACAACACCAAATCCATTGTGAGCAGCCATTCACAACCAAGGCATGTTTCAAGCAGCCATTCATTTAACTGATACCAGTTTTGAGCAGTAGTTCACAACTCAAAATGGGTTTTGAGTGGCACCACCCAACCCTTTTTAGGTTGTGAAGGAGGGTTGTGAGGTTGAAAATTTAACATTGCCCTTTTTGATTTTTTTTTACCCCGCTCCCTGTTGGCACAATGGATGACAGTTGTCCATTTTTCCAACAGTTGTTCCCCTGGGTGCCTCCTTTACGGGGGGTGGGGGGGGGGTTGATCTTTCCATAAGCAATGGTTGGTTTGGTGGACAACTTTTTCTAAGTTTTCCATTTTCCCAACAGTTTCCCCCCCCCCTGTGGTAGACCAAACCTTTCCTATAGCCATCAGACTCACTTTTATAGAATAAAAACAGCTCAAACCCTCAAATTAATCTCAGAAATGGATTCTAAATCAAGAATAACCTATAGTCACCCAGCCAAAGTACCTCTCTATCCTTCATGGATTAGAAGATACATCCCAAGAACCCTTCAATTGTGGCAAACTGATACCCAAAAAGGTGTCACAGCCATGAGGAAGGAATAAAGAAATACCTTGGAAACCCTCAAGTACACACCAGTAACAGATTACCTCAACACCAGGACCATACAACAACCCTGTAACCTCATCCAGAATACAGCAACACACAAACAGGAGGCAGTGCAACTAGTTCAGCTCCTGTCACCTCACCCAAAAACAAGCAAATATACATACAGAAGGCTGTGCAGAAGTATGCAGGAAAATTATATGCAGGAGGAAGGGGAACCAGTCGCAACCAGAAAAAAAAAAGCAAATACAAATACAAAAAGCTATGCAGAAGTATACAGGAACAGTATAGGGAGGAGTAAGTGAAACCAGTCTCAATCAGAACCAAGCAAACTACCAGTACCAAAAAACCTCAGCACCACAGAGCAATTTATGTAGTCAGAAGAGTGTGATACCAAGCACCCCATCAGTACAAGTAACACTGGGCTGCCCAGAAATATATGCAGGCATCCCATACAGTACCAACAAACCCCAGCAGCACACAACAATTTATGTAGTCAGAAGCATGTGGTACCAAACAACCCACCAGTACAAGCACCACAGGGATACCCAGAAATATATGCAGGAAGTAAAGACCATGCAGAAGAAAACAAACTACCAGTAATGCCCAGAAATACATGAAGGTAGAGGCAAGTAGCACCAAACAAATCACCAGTGAATTAACAGAAACACATATAGGAAGAATCAAGTAACACCAAACCAACCACCAGTATTGGACAAGAATATATTTTACCTGCACTTCAAAGCAGTTCATGCAGGGATGTGCATGCATTTAAACCCTGTACAATATTTTTCAAACCTGCAGAAATGCCTCATGTAACTGCACAAGCTTTTTCCAACCAGCAGAAATGTCTCATGTAACTGTATCTCACTGTTCCTCACCAGAACAGGGAGAACCCTCAGGGGCAGCATGGGGCACCCCCTCAGGCAGGATTATTCTATTTAAGGATGGCCTATCTACCCTATTCAAGTTGTATCATCATTCCATCTGGCCTATAATTCCATCAGGCCTATTATTTCATCAGGCCTATTCACCTAATCACCCAACCAATCAGTGGTTATCTGTGGTAACTACCCAGATAAATAGTATCAGTGAACCAATTATAAATAAAAAGTAAATCAGAGATCAATTTATAACCCATCTTTAACCAATTAAACCAGCCCATCAGGTGCTTGAATAAGGGTTCTTCTGTGACCTAAATATTAAGCACCAGATCAAAGAAAGACTACCCATTAATCAATAAATAACCCTTAAAAAGAAAGAGAGCACAACAAAAAGAAAATAACAACTTTTACTCTACCCAGCCCCCCCTGGGTAAATCCACCCTTGGGTCCTCTCCTGAACCATCCGTTTGATAAACTCTTGAAACCTTTAATATTTGGATATTGGTTAAAATCAAATATATCTGATCAACCACTAATCAATAATCCAATACATCTGGTCCATTCTTCAACAATCCTACCAATAAAACAGTAAATAACTAATCTAGGACTGATCTGAGACCTATTTTAAGTCTCAAAAAAAACCAGCCATTAATTCAAATAAATTATTGTGCAGACTTACTATAGTACTAGAAGGGCAGGCAATTCAAAACCACCTTAGTATTACTAATACTATAATGGGGTAGGAGTAATACTAAATTCCCCTTCAAGGACTGCCAGAAATATATTTTATAAATTAAGTATATAATCCCACAGGAGTCTCTACACAGCGCACTTCCTGTACTGGCAGGGGGATTTTCTCAAGGGTCAATCTTGCTGCAACTGAATGCCAGCGCCATGGAAAACTTAGGCTAAGTGGTCCATTGTGACAACAGGGAGAGGAGTGAAAAAAAACCAGAAAATAACAATAAAAATAAAAAAATAAAAAAAATAAATAAAAATCTAAAACAATTAGAAAAATAAAAAAAACAAAAACCAAAAAACCAAAAAAAAAAAAAAAAAAATTTAATCAAAAATAATCAAAAAAGAAAAAAAAAAAAAAAAAAAAACAAAAAAAACAAAAAAAAAGAAAAAAAAATTTCTTTTGTTAAAAAAATTTCAAAAATATCAAATAATATTCAAGAAAATAAAAAAATAAAAACAAAAGCAGAAAAAGGAAAAAATAAATGAATAAATAAATAATGAAAATAAAAATAAAAATTGAACCTTTCAAAAATTTACAAAAAGCTCAATTCAAAAAAATTTTTTTTTTAAGAAATCTTTCAAGGAGAAATTTTAAGAAAGGTAGAATTATTTTTCATTAAAATGATCCATTTTTCCACATGGTTCATGGTTCTGAGGGAATCCAACCCATGTTTTGGATTTTTTTTTGGAAATGATCTTCTGCAAACAAGAAGTCTCCAAATCAGATTGATACCTTCCACTGGAATGAATTTTCTTCATTGAGGAAAAAAAAGGTCTATAAATAATCATTAAATTTCATTTCTTTTCAACAGAATTGATAAAAAATACTTTTTCAGCTTGATACCAATAAAAAAAAAACCATGTAACATAGCTCTGAACCAAATTTCTTTATAGTGGTAAAATAAATATGGAATTAAAGGTAAATATATAAATTCCCAATTGTTCTTTTTATGTAAGATATTTTGATTCAATTCATTCATTAAATAAATATTCTGCATGAATCTTCTTTGGCCATCCAGAAATAAATTTGATCTTTGACTCCAAAACCAAAAAAAAGTCAAAACAGGTTCCACTCCCCACCCCAGGTGCTGGACCTGCCAGGAGATGAAGCCTTTTTTTCATGAAAATTATTCCATCTTGAACTTAAAATTTGACAAATTTTTGTGAGAAAAATATGAATCCAAAAATAAAAGCCTCAATTAAGATTTACAGGTAAACTAGAATTTCTTGAAACAGACTTCTGCCACTGATAGCCAGGTTTTAAGAAATGCTTCTCTCAAAAAGAAAGCATGCAAACAACTTGAGTTTGAAAAAATTCAAACCTCACCACAAAGTATTTTTTCAGTTTAGAAAAGCAGAAAATGAAAAAATAATAGCTGCATGAAGATTCTAGGTAATATTTTGAGTGCAAACGCTGCCCTACCTGAGTAAAAATAAAAGGATAAATTAAGGCCAAATGGCCCAAGTTGTTATTGGAAGTAAGCCTGAAAACAACCCAGAATTATTAATATCATTTTTCAAGGGGCTATTTTTTCAAGTTAAAAAAAGATCTCAATAAAAAAAAGCATATAAAATTTGGTAGTTTTATCCTTCTTGATAGATTTCTTCAGCTCCAAATAATTTCACAAAAATTCAAAGCTTTATTGATTTTTGTGGAGGAATGGGTTTAATTCATCTACAATTAGACATATTGGTTTTTCTTAAAAAGAAAACTTTTCCAGCATCTCAGAATCAAACTATCAAGTTCTTTTTTTTGAAATTAATTTTTTTACTGTTAAAATTGATTCACTGGAAACAAAAACATGTAATTTTGGGAATACCAAGGTATAGTCCCTCCTTGTGTAAAATTGGGCATAAATGATGAATCAAATCTCCAAAAGCTCAAAAAAAAATGGCTCCCAAAACACTTTGGATGGAAGGGTTAATATTAGGGCTTATCAAAGTCAGCAAAAGCACCATTAGAAACCCACCATTTTTCTTGACCAAACCTGCCATTTTTAATGGTGGGTTTCTGAAATACACATACTGCCTAACTGTTGTATTTAAAAATGGAGGGTTTCATGAAAATGGTGTGTTTCAAAAATCAAACCAGCCATTATCATACATCCAACATTCATTGCATGCAAAGCACCCATCCACAACTCCAACTCAGTAAATCCATACCAATCCCATCTCCATTTCACCACACACATTTCATCTCCATCCCTTCACATCTCCATTGCTTCACATCTACGTTGCTTCACATATCCATTGCTTCACATATCCATTGCTTCACACCTCCATCACATCACACACATCCCATTGCATGAAAAAAACCATCCAGACCTCCACCTCAGCAAATGCATACCACTTCCATCTGTCAGAAGTCATATGAAAACAAATGAACACTGTGGGATTTGAACCCACAACCTCAGACTCTTTATATGAGTGATGCTCTTACCAATTGAGCTAAGTGCGCTGTTGAGTAAGGAGCTGTTGATTCATAGCTATTTGGCTGATCACCCCGGAAGAGGTGTACTTATCCCAGCATTCTATGATGTGGGTGGCACATACCAGTCAATGAACTGCTCATAGCAATTATGTAATCTAACACCCCTCTGTGCTTTGAGCAGGGACTCAACCATTTGATTTCATTGATAAAGACGGATTGTTATTTTTGACAGCTGTTAGGCTGCAGTCTTTGTGATTGTATAACTCTTGCTACCATGTCAGAAGTCATATGAAAAGAAATGAACACTGTGGGATTTGAACCCACAACCTCAGACTCTTTATATGAGTGATGCTCTTACCAATTGAGCTAAGTGCGCTGTTGAGTAAGGAGCTGTTGATTCATAGCTATTTGGCTGATCACCCCGGAAGAGGTGTACTTATCCCAGCATTCTATGATGTGGGTGGCACATACCAGTCAATGAACTGCTCATAGCAATTATGTAATCTAACACCATCTCTGTTGAATGACACACATCTCATGTCCATAACTTAAAATCTCCATTGCTTCACACAAATACCATCATAATGGTTTTTAAAATGTCCAATCAAACTTCCCAGAAGCAAGTTAAAAATGCAAAAAAGCTGACTGAAATTTTTTTATTCTTTGACTCCAATTCAGAATCTGATTCAGACTCCAATTTGGAATCAACTTGGTTATCTTTGAATTCTCTATTGGAAAAGGGATAAATAGTTTGACAAAGAAACACTCTCCACAAACCTATGTATGAAAGGCAAAAGCTTGATCTACTCCCCTACTTAAGCTTCCATAAAATGTTGCAAAATTTATTGCCTTCATTCATGAAACTTCAAGAGATTATTGAAGACCACCACATCTTCCAGAAAAGTTCTCAGAATCCTCAAAAAAATAAAGCTATCTGACTCCATGTTGCTCTTTGTAGATTGGGATCAAATGGAAATGAAGCAGCAATTCATTCATTAGAAAATATATTCTCAGTTGATTATGTAACTATTGACTTATACACCAGAATAGTCATGATCGCTTTCCTATCTTTCCATTTCTCAGTCCTTTGTTGGCCAAAAAAAGAAGGATGAAAGTAGATATCTCAAGTAATGGAGGCCAAAGGCTTTCCTGGTTGCATTGGTTTTGTTGATGGAACCACTATCCCCTTGAGTCAAAAACCCAAGCTAGATGTCAACCACTATTTTGATTGAATAAAAAGGCAATTGATTCATTTTTTTTCCAAAGACTTTGATAAAAACTTTTATAACACACTGAAAAAATATTTTTTATTTGTTTTCTATAGATAGTCTGTGTCACTAAAACTTGTTAGTGATAACAACAAGAAGTTCATATCACTCCATGCTGGCCTTCCAGGTTCTTGTCAAAATTCATATGTTTTCAATTGGATGTGGATTTCCCAGCAACAAGATAACTACTTTGAGCAAGATCAATACCTTTTGGAAAATTTAGCTTATTCTAGTGGGAAATATGTGGTTCCAGCATACCTCAATGTTTCATGCAATGATCAAGCCAAAACCAATTTCAAATATTATCTTACCCAATTGTGATTTTGCCTTTAGCATGTCATAGGAATCCTGTAAGGAAGATGGGAAAGCTTGTGGGAAATGCAAAACAAGGTACAAAATTTCAAAGAAATGAGTTTCCTCATAAACTGGATTATCAATTGTGTAATCCTTCACAAACTTCTTGCCAACATCAAAGATGAATGGGAAGAAATATTTGAAGAAGATATTCCAAATCCTCCTCAAGTCATCCTGGTCTCATCTTGTACCTCATCTCCTTCATTGAGAGAGTTTATTCTAATAATCACACCAGCTCACTTTGATGAGTAGCATTCAAATTTTAAATAGGTAAAATATTGCATCATAGAATTTTTTTTGATTTTGGTTGATCAAATCCTAAGCTGACTTGGTTGTTTTTTTTTTTTGGTGTACTGAGACAAAAAAAAGAACCATAACTTCCAAACCTCCCACCTCACCCCACCAAACCACCAGTCCACTTCTCCCTCCCCCTCACAAAACCACCTTACCCACCACCACCACCTCACCCCAACAAACCGGGGGTCCACACCTTTCTCCTCCTCACCAAACCACCTCACCCACCACAACCACCTCACCATCCACCTCCACCTACCTCCAAGTTCACCCAGTCCTTCTCCTTCTGATTATTCTTTGGTCAGCTCCCCAGGTAAGTCCCCCCGTCCTCCTCAATTGATTGGAGCTGAACTCCACCCCCCTCCTCCTCCTTTTAGAACCATTCATCCTTCATTGGTTGGCAGCTCAGGTGTAAGCACCCACCCTCCTCCTCTTCCTCCCCTTCATCCTGCCCCTCCATCTCCTCTTTCTCCCCTTCATTGCGCTCCTCCCCCTCCCCTTCATCCCCCACCTCCTTCTTTTTTTTCAATAAATTGAACCACAAAAAATGATTGAGCCACAAACAGTTGTTTGTTGGCAGGGTCAATTGACCTGAAAACAAGCAATTTTTTGCTGGCAGGGTCAATTTACCTGCAAACAAGAAATTTTTTGCCGGCCAATTGATTGGTCAATTGACTGGAAAACAAACAATTGATTGCAGCCAATGGATTGATGAGGAGGCCCCCCTTCACCTCCTCCTCCTCCTTACAATGCTGTTGCCGTTTGATCAAAAAGTAGGATGTGGGGAATGATTTCCTGCCGCCCCTTCACCTCCTCCTCCCTGATGATTAGAAATGGGCTGACAATTAGTTTTTTTGGTAGGAGAATTCCCTGTAATGTTTTTTTATTTTCCATGTTTTTGATAATCTATGTTTATTATAATGGAATAATCAATGTTTTTTTTTTGTTTTTTTATTGATTCCATGCAATCCAGAATATGTTCCCACCCCCTGTTTGGAAAATTATTCTCCCACTAAACTCAAAATGCTATACAATCATTTGATTCCTTTCTTGATGCTCACCAAAATTGAAGTATTTTGATGGCAGGGAACAAGATGAGAGCAAATGATTTGAAAATCATACAGAGAGGTGGGAATAATTGGGCTCTTCAGCAAAAGAGGGCTCAAAAACAAGATTTTGAAATCTCTTTGGAGATCAAAGATGGAGGGATCAATGAAAGGTTTGCGTGGTCAGAACAAAAACTACCTCCTTTGGATCTGTACTCTGGCATCACTGCTAAAAAAAGAAATAACCATTGGAAACCCTCTCCTGAAGGGTTTGAACAGGCCAAACAAAAGATAAAACACTTCCATTTCTTCTCCCCTGGAAAGGTCTTCATTAATGATCAATGCAATCATGAGGCTCTGGTGGAAATAATCAAATTTTTACCTTTGTATAAACTCTTGGAGCAACATAAGAAGGACCTCAAATTTGTGAAAAATTTCCTTCACCAATCAAAAAGATTTTCCAACACTTTTGCTTTCTCAAGATCTTGGCGTGGAAAAATGTGGGCAATCGGATGGCAAAAATCAATTCAACCCTCTGAATTCTTTGGATGATATTTGCAGAAAGCTGCCATTAAATCTTTCCCTAAAGAGTATACTTTTCTCAACCTTAGGTTGGAAAAAGCATCTCAAATCCTAGGCCAAATTTTCAGAAAATTAGCCAAACCAGAACATGATTCCAACCAAGAAACCATGCTGGAAAACAATATCCCCTCTTTCTCTTCATTGGAATTCAGATCTTGCCTCACTCCTTTTGACTTCTCCCCTCACATAATCTTTACCTCAGACTCCTTCTGAAACTCACCCCATATTGAAAAAGGTGATTCCTCCTCCTATTACTTTTAACTGCTGGCCTCAACCAAAAAATTGAATGGACAAATTATCAACACAAGGACAAATATAAAGTATCTAATGGCTAATTTATTGTCTCTGAATTGGGATTTGGAATTGATTTCAAAGAAAAACGTATTGTAAAAATGGTTTGGGCAGCAAAAAAGTACAAGTACTTCACATTTCCTGTCATGGATACTGCCACCCATACTAGGATGGCTATGTCTTTGCCAATTAAAAATACCACTCTAAACACATGCAAAGACTTGAAAAGCGGTCAAATATATTCTAGACCAAAGAGGGTAAATAAAAAAATAAAAAAGATTTGTTCATTGGTGTTGTTAAAAATACTTTCAAATGTTTTTGCAATCAAAAAGATTTGTTTTGTTTTTATTTTTAAAGTTTTTATCAAAGTAAATATATTTACAAGCCAAGCAATCAAGTAATCTCCTTTATTTTGTCCACAGTTCTACTGCTACCAATACATGCCATGGCTACCAATAACCTATCTTTTTTTTCTGTGGCTAGCCTTTCCGTCTCCTTTTTTGAGTTGGTCTTCCGCTCAACCCTTCTCCTTCTCCTCTTTTTGAAACTCCAGTCCATCCTGTTTCATTTTCAACTCAGCATCTAACTTTTGCTGATGAACCAGAATCTCAGTTTTCTGCTTTTAAGAATTCATAGCCAGTTGAAAACCCCACATCTCCTCTTCAAATTCAAGTTTTTCAGATTCAATTTGTGATTTCACTGTTTTTTGGAGAGGAATAGGAATGAGCTTGATTTTGAAAGCAAAGAGAATAAATTGATTCACTTAATTGAATCTCTCTTCTCTATGATACAATCAAATCCAGAAAAATTTGAAGTGCTTCTCCTCTTTTGATGGCTATTGGGGTTGAGGCTTATGGAATTGGAGGCCTTTCACTTTCCCTTTGCAGAGGAGGTTAGTGTTGAAACCTCATTCCTCTCATTTTAAGGGGATGTGGGAGGCCCCATTGGCTTGAGTATTTGGCCATTCAGGAACAGATGAGCCTATTTTTTTACAATCTGGATTATTCAGGATTAACCAGGTAGAAGATAAATAAACTTGTTTCATTAATTGAGCAGATGTTGATAGTAGTTGCAATACAGGAAAGAATTGCTCCTCATTGGAAAATTTGCCAAGTAATTCCACCCCATGAAGCGAGTGATCCAAAGAAGGAAGTGAGGGGTCCAAGGAAGGGTTTGAATTTTTGATCAATGCTGATAAAGATGGTATTGGAGCTGATTCTGTTGGAATATCCTCATCCACATCAGATTAGGGCCACTCATAGGTTTCATTGGGATCATCATTGCTAGGCTGAGAATCCACAACAGGTCCTCAGAATCAACTGAATCTGATTTTTGAGAATCAAAAGCGGCTAAAGGGGTGATGTTGCATTTTTTCCAAAGATTTTATCCATTGGAATATAAAAAGGACAGAAAGAGTCCAACTGATCAACCACCAAGTTTATTCCATCCACTTTATTGGAGTCAGTGATACCAAAGCCAGTGGAGATTGACATTTTGTGGGTTTTCTTGTACATGATTCAATAGTTCTTGAAATGCTCCCACATCTTTTTGGATGAAAGAACATCCTACCTTTGGTTTTATTCTTCATTTCCTTGGCCATCAGGAGATAACCATTAACCTTAGAGGATGGAGGTTGGCCAACTTGTATTTCATTGTTGGATCCAAAGCAAGCATCATAGTTGGAGGGGATTTTGAGCCCGTTTACAAGGATGATGTGATCAGCTCTCCTGAGATGAATTGAGCCTTTGTAAGCTGATGGGGGAGGATTTTTGGATTTTGAGTTCCTTGGGGGTGTTTGCTTTGGTCCATTGGATTTTTTAGTGGACTTGCGGCTGGAGGTTTGCTGAGGGGCAATTTGAAAAGATTAAGAGGGATGGAGGAATGAACCAATGAAGCAATGAAGTGATGAAGGGATGTGTTGAATGCAGGGATGAAGTGATGAAGCAATGAAGAAATGAAGAAATAAGAGTTAGGATGTGAAATAAGTGGGCATGAAGCAATGAAGTGATGAGTGGATGGATGTCATGAAAGCAACAATGTGTGAGAAATTGATGAGATTGATGAAGTGATGAGGTGAGAAAGTGATGAGAGTGATGAAGCAATGAGAGGGATGAAGTGATGAGGATAGCAATGAAGAGATGAAGAGCAATGAATGAAACATTTTGGATGAGTTTGGAGGTAGAATGTTTCCAATGAGTTCAGAGGTTGAAACCAGGGGTGATGATCTGGAATAATGGGTTAAGGTGGTAAAAGCCTTTGAATAGTTTATTTGAAAAAAACCATTTATTTTCAGGAAACTATGACACTTTTGATGTGAAATAAGTGGGTTTTTTTGATTTTTAATGGCGGGTTTGAAATGGTGGATTTGGGTTGAAACCCGCCATTAAAAAATGGTGGGTTTGCTTATCTTTGATACACTGTATTTTTTACAAGTTATTCAAACTCAATTCAATTACAATAGAGAAATATTTTTCTCTAGACTTTTTTTTTGATTCTGAATCAAAAAAAGTAATCAAAAAAGTTATAGGTGACTTGGGCCACAGAGACAATATTTTTTCTCAAAGAAAGTTTCCCTCAGAAATTGAGTTTGAAGGTTAGTCTTCAGGTAAAAACATGGAAATCTGAAATCACAATGTGTACATCAATGATTTTTCCTTCATTATTTTCCTTCGTTACTTCCAAATTCAATAAAAGGCTCCAAATTCTTGGCAATGATCATTCTGGCTTCCTAAATTCAATTTTAACTGAAGAAGCCACATTTCCAAGCTATCAATACCATGTTGCCTTTTAAGAAATGTGTGGTACTGCCTAATGCTCCATCTCTACAATTGTAAGCTCCCTGAATACAGAAAAATTGCATTCCTTTAGCTACAGGGAGTGAAGAAGTTATGGAATAATAATATTCTCAAAAATAAACATGTAAAAAGCTCCTATAATGAATATTTTAAGAGCTGGTGCAAGTTTTAATTGGTTTGGTTAAAGGGTTTTCAATATGCTATAAAGAGGTGCAACAATATTATACTACTGGGAATCTTTAATTCTCGAGCAACCACCCCTCAGGGGATCAATTTGGACCATATAAAACTCTGGAATCAGTGGGAACCTTAATGAATTACTCAATAAGGTATTTTTCCAGCTCAATGGTTAAAATTTCCTGGAAATATAGCACACAAGCCAAGGCAGGAAGGAAGTAAATTAATTCTTTGATTGATTACTCTCAGGGTACCTTCAGGGATTCAGTTGAAGGGTTTCAGGCCATATAATGCTTTCAGAAATAACTTAATATATATGAGACAGGGAAATAAATCACTTACTTGAATATTTCAAGCAATTGATTTTGGATGGAAAGGTTTCTGGACAAAAACTGGGAAATCTCTGTGGTTGAAAACCTCCAGAAAGGTTCTGTATAAATACATTTTTTGGTGGAAAAGAGCCTTATCAGGGCACGTAGAGAGGGTAAGGCTCATGGGCTAAGGCTAGGAAGCCAGAAATGAAAGTTTCTGCACTTCCCCAAGGTGCTTTCAATCAGCTGATCTCATATCTGCTGTATTTCTGTATGTTTTTAGGTTCAGGATCTGTTAATGGGTTACTTTTTTATTTTGATGATTCTGCACATATCTTTGGTTTTTAATATTTTTATTTGACTAAAGTGATCAGTATTGGGTGTTTATCAATTTTTCATTACCTGCAAATTGGGTTGATAATTTCTAAAAAATTTTATGATCAATTCTTGATATTTTTTGTGATTGTTTAAGTTCTGGATCTGTCAATATTGTGGTAATAATTGATACTTTTTTTCAAATTATTATGTATTGTGTGAAATTTTTCCTTGATTTTATTTGATAAATCAAGTTTTTAGATCATCTAAAATTCATGTATCACATTATTAAATATGCATGGTTGATCCTTCTAGGTTGTAGCTGTTATTGGCAGGAACCTTTGTTGTCTGATTGTTGGTCAATTCTGATGCATGGAGCAGTCAGATCTGCTGCATGCAGGGAAAAATCTTCTTCATTCAGAATAATTCTATTTGATCTATACAGGGAAAAGCATAGGAGCAGGAACTGTGTGAAGGAATGTGGGGCTGTTCATGAGAATACTGAAAAACCAATTTTCTGCATTTAACTGCAAAATATACAAAACCCCTCACTTTTGACTGAAATTTAGCTGTGAAAAACAAATGTGAAAACACGTGTGAACCATTAAAATGGCCAAAATGCCATATTGGTGCCTTGAATTTTTGGTAAACTCCTGTTTAATTATTTAAAATATGAAGCAGTATGAATTCCTGGGTGGGGTCAGTGAGTCACCCTACCTAGATTTGTGTGGGAAATCCAGATCTGCAATAGTATTCCCATATTACGTATTCCTTCTTAAGTTTATTAATTGTTTTATTTATTTGTTCTATTTTTTTCTACTTTGACTGGCTTCTGTGTGTAATTAGCAAGCTGAAAAAATAGAAAGGTATCAATCAAAAAACATGGAACAAAAAACCCTTCAACCAGAGAGAATCAAAAAGTCAATTTAATACTTTTCAGCTTTGGTGATTGGCCAAGACTAATTTTGTGATAGGTTTGTGAAAATGGCTCATGCAATCAGCTACCACATTCCTAAAACTAAAGAGAATGAATCACCAGATAGTTTTTATTCTCCCTCTCACAGAATACAGGGCTGAATTGGAAAATCTCAGGAAAATTTCCATGAAATTAAACCAGACTTGAAATTCACATATTGCATGCATAAATTTCTCAATGGACGCTGGATGAACTTGTTGGTTCACCATAGTATATGTAAGATCCATTATCATATGATTAAAAGATAAAATTTGGGGTAAATAAATACTTTTCTTGTTAGATTCAGGGAAAACCTGAGCATGAGCCTAAGGAAAGTCTAGGGCAATTTTTTCCCTATCTGAAAATATCTTGGGCATCCCTTTCTTCTTTGCATATTTAGGGGCTGAAAATCAGAAGTTATAAGGAAATGATATTCTAATTTCCCCTCTTTGATTTTGATCTCAGCAATGAAACTCTGCTCATGTATCCCTGCCAGAAATAGGGTGATTTTCAAGCACTGTAACTGATTTTTCTGATTTTTGAGACCTTCCCTGTAAATTGGGGAAGATTTTGAAGTTGGAATAACTCTCTAAGAGGACCTAAAAGGTTTTATGTTTTTATTTCAAGGTTGTGAGGTGTCACATAGGGAATAAAATTTTTAAAGGTAAAAATTTTATAAAAATCAATTCTTTTGGAGTGTTACCCCTATGATGATGGTTGAGTTACTGAATGTGTATTTGAAAAAAATATGAACATTTGAAACACTCACCATACAGGTCTGGTGTCAAAGATTATGCAGATCCTGCTTTATATAAGATAATTGAAAATTTACTTGTATCATACAAGTGAGATCCTTCTAATTAAATTCTAAAATATTTCCTGTAAGAATCAACTCATGGAAAATTTAAAAAAACTCCAAATGATTGGCAAAAGAAACTTTATTTGAACCCAAATATATAATTTTCACAATGGCTGTTCTTTTATTCTACAAAAAACCACTAAGTTCCTCCTGAATCTGAATTCTACTAATTTGATTACAAGATGCAGATAATGATATAAAAATTCAAAAAAAAATATTAATCTGCATTTAAAACCTTGTTTTTAAAATATCATTTCCTGTAACAGGAAATGACTTATCCTCCCAAGCAGCAAAAATTCCAAGTTCTTCAATGAATGAAAAAGGGTTGATTGTTGATTTAAATTTGAATTTCCATGGTTTTTTGCACATGAAAGTATGCTAAGAAGATTTTTTTCCATTTTTTCATTCAATCTTATTGAGGTGCCATAAATTTCTCCAGGTATCAGGATGTTTTTTGTTCTCAATTTTTC